>KK112821.1:203442-232715 GCA_000611955.2 Stegodyphus mimosarum | reverse complement strand
GCAGAAAATCTTACTAAAATTATTGCAGAATTTTTGTTTGTTTGTTTGTTTGTTTAGTCGAATTTGTTGTTTGTTTAGCGAAGCACTTGAAAAATAACCCCTTTACGTACAAATAAAAAATCAAAAAGTAGCCTCTTGTTCGCCAATTTATTGCAGACATTCTTTTATTTTGTATTTATTTATTAATGAAAATACTCTAAACTTGCTGTCAGCCCCAATTTCTCTGGTGTACTACATTCTCAAATTTCCTCAAATTGTAGTAAATAAGCATTGGATCCAATTCTTCATTATTTGGAAAAATGTAAAAAGTATTTTATTATTATTTTGCCGCTTCGAATTGTTTGCTGCCGACACAATCACTAATAGAAATAATAATAATAATAATAATAATAAAGGTACACTGCGCCAAAAAAAAAGAAAAGTGGGACAGTTTCTATAGCTCCCGTTCTAATGCGTCGATTGAAGAAATTCAACCTGCGTTTTTTATGTCTCGAAAGAGAGACTTAGAATATGCATTAGATTTATATATAGCAGTGTTTTAATATAGGGATTCTGACACAAAATCGAACTTTTTCTGAAATGACATGACAATTTGTTTTTCCATATTTTGATTCTACGACTCAAATTATGCCAAACTACCAAGTTTTGTAAAAGTCGCATGAGTACATTTTAAAAAATTAGTTCTCAAAATTTTAGCTCCTCAATGTTAATTAACTTTGATGTATATTTATTAAGATCTCTTTCTTTATTAAACTTATTTGATTCTTCCTTTCACATTTTGAAATTTAGGTTCATTCCAAATAAAATTCGCCCATTTTTTATGATTTATTTTTTAAATTCTTATTTTTAAATAATTTTTATAAATTTACCGAAAATATTTTTGTATTATAACCTATAAAATTTTTAATATCATTTAACATCATCTTAAAGTCTAAGTATTTCTAAGTATTTCTAAGCACACTTGCAAAACGTTAGAGTTTTTTATTCAAAATTTTCTAAGATATACATGAATTTACATATTGGCGCGTTTTTAAATTTGGCATATTTGTTATAAGCGATAATAACGCCAACTGTGGTTTACGCGCTTTTGTAAAATTATTTGAAAGAATGAACGATGGACCTTTTTCCCTCTCGTGCATCAATGAAAAAAGGAAAGTAAGTAGGTTACTATAAATTAAGAATTCCGCCAAGTGAATTATTCTTAGCATAAACTGAAAAAAATGCACCAATATAAATTTTTGAATTTCTCCTTAAATTTCGCAGGAAATTTTACAAAATTTAATATTTAGGCATAATTTTAGTAGAATCGAAAAAACGACATGTCATTTCAGAAAAAGTCCGATTTTGTCGTAATAAAGGTACAATCAAAACTACTTCGGCATCAGGGCCGGCGGTAGCCATTTTGCCGTCTGCTGCAGTCTCTGCGAGTCCTAAATTCTGTTACTCAGCACCTCCTTAAATCCTAAAAATTTTTCCTTTCCCCAAATTATTTGCCTAATGCTCATCTCTAAATTTTGCTGTTCATTACTTTCCTAAAGTATAAAAATTTAGCAGCCCTGTGCGAACACAGCGGGAGCACTGACTCCGTACTGTTCGGCCTAGAAGAGAGGTATCCAAACGTTTCGTACATCTAATAATCCGGCAATTATTTTTGTCATATTACTGCCATAAATGGCGCAACTAGCATTAATAGTATTCGCAATCTTTTGTTCAAACTTTCTCATTTATATAGAGCTTACTTTCTGGAAGACCGTCAGAAAAGTCGAACAAAAATAAATAAAAAAGTTAATAGAATAATTAAACTTCAATAAAATTTGAAGAGAAAAACTAAAAATTTATTAAACCGAGTTAAATTAATGATAAATAATTAAATAATACAATAAAGTATCAGACCTTATGATATGTGGCTCCCGCTGAATTCCAGCTATTGTACTGAAATATGCAGTATAATATATGAAAGAATCAAGAAATAATACGAACAAAGATAATTCTTTCTTGCATCTAAAAGTAAATATGGTTAAGGAGTCTCTAATAAAAAAGTAAAGAATCCTTTGAACGGTACAAGAGTACAAGTAACAGTGTAAAAAAGTATAATATTAGTGTACAGTGTGTGAGATAAAGTCTACAATAAAGAAAGTGTAAGATAAAGTTAGTAGTGTAAGATAAAGAAAATGTAAGAAAAGAAAGAATGTTAGAAACAGTATAAGATAATTTTAATAAAAGAGTGTAAGTATGAAAACACAGAGAGAAAAATCCAACACTTTCTGACCACGATCCTCTTCCAGTATAATTCTAATTTTAGTATGATAGACGAAACATTACCTCTGAATCCGAGGTATGATCTGTAAGCCAGAATAAATGTACAGGTGACCATTTCCATCCCCATATTTGGTTAAATAGCTCGTAAACGTTTGCTAATGCTATTTTCCGTGCGAACTTATTAGCGTGTGTCATCTTTGAGCCGTTTATCTTAGTATTCCACTATGTAAAACTCATAGCATGCGAGCATTTAGGAACACAAATAATAGTTCACCTTCTTTGTTCTAATATAAATCGGAAGTAACTGAAACCACTGATAGTGTATCAACGGATACGACAGCACAGCGAAGAGGACTACAGTTCCTAATCTTCGGAAATGAAATATTTATCCACTCCTGAACAAGTCTCATAAATTTATTGCACATTCTGATTAGTAAGGTTTTGACAAGTGAGGGAGGAAGGTTTTTTTTCCTAAATTATCAACCTACTTCCAAAGGTTTGTTTTCTATTGAAACTGTTGCTCAGTTTGTCAGGACTGAGTGTTCTGTGCATACTTTTGGCGAACATATTCGTGAAGTTGTTAAAATCCTGATCTTGAACAGAGGGCTGTATACAGCTATGTTCAGTGGAAGTGGTAGAACAACTGCACGCAAGAAGGGTTTTAAAATGACCCGTTTATTAAACTACTATTTAACAGCCACTTCCCAACTCGGAAGGGATAAGAGAAAATAATGACCGCACTTGGGTCTAAACTGAACAATCAAATAATTTAAAATCAAGTGAGTAGAAACTAAGTAATCGTTGCTCACAGAGCTATAAACGCGAGGTTCGCCTCTATGCTAAACTATCAATGGTGCGTAGCAAGACTTAGCTAATACTAACGCACTTAGATTACTTCAATAAGTATTAGAGTAACAGCGCTATGGCTTAGAATTTAAATACTAGCTGGTCAGGTGGACGTCGAAAAGAGCTGGATGTGTTGAACGTCGAACAGAGCCGCAGTGATCTGAGACTAAAGGCTCTCTCACACTGAGAAGTTCCTTGTTAACCTTTTAAATACAAAACTTGGCTCCACTTCAAATTAGCATAAAGCTGAAACGCGCGCTCATTCTAACCGGAAGTTGAAATAAAAGCTCATAGGAAAGAGAAATTAACATAAAACTTTGTTAGTTTAAACTAAATAAATAAAATAAGTGCCTGAGGCTTCCTTATATAGAACTGAGGGGCGCTCTACTTAGAACTGTGATTTATCTCAAAAACTGAGAAGTATATATATCTATATATATATATATACATCTGTATGTGCATATATATCATTTGCTTTCTTTGTTTTTGTTCAGAATATTTTTAAATTTTGATAAAAGCAAAATAAAATGGAAATATATTGCTTTAATAATTTACCACAAGCTGGATAATAGTCCAATCTATTAATTAAAGAATTATTCAAATCATTAAATGTGAGTACAAAAATTCGTTGATTCGAAATTTAATAATCTCTGATTTTCGCTTCAAAAAATTCCGAGATCGGTTCAATACAAGAGATGCAATTTTCGAAGCTGCTGTTGCTCAGAAATATGCGAATAATACAACATTATAAAATGATGGCCCAGATGCCAGTAATATTTTCTAAGCAAAATTTTAATTAAAAAATGCGAAGTTCTTAATTATTTAATTACAGTCCGCACTAATTAATTGAAATGAACTGAGAGTCTTATTTAAAATAGTTCATTAATAATGATGAAATGAACTAGTTAAAATGGTTTGAATCTAGAGTTAAAAAATGGAGACTGGCAAAAATGAAGGTTTAACCAAGATCACTTGGCGTGACGCGAATGAAACGTTATTTATAACTGTGAAATTCACACACAAACACACCAAAAAAAAGGGGTAATGTTGATTATTCATATTCTACGAAATAATTAAAGGAAAAAAACAACGAAATCTGTGTAGCAAGTGGACGCTCGAATTTCTTTTGAAAAGACTTTATGCATTGACAATGTTGATCATTTAAAAGCAAATTCTTATTAAATTTAATTGAACTACGTATAAAATTAAGCACTTGTCTGTTAACAGGCACCACTTAACGACAAACACAAGCGTTGGCGAGAAATCTAATTAGATAATGGCAGCCCAAACAAAAACGTAGTCTCATAAAAAGAATGATTAATTTATTAAATCTCAGAATAAGTGCAAAATATAAAGACGAATATAAAAAATACAAAATATATTTTCCCAAATTGATTTCATATTAGACAGGAGGCAAAAAAATACCGATTTCATCTAACACTGTCTAACACATTTGCTTTTTAAAGGAAGTACTGTAATCGTGAAAAATTTCGGCCATCATATTTTAACGAAAATATCCGTTTTGACCGCTATTAAATGCAACTGAACGATGATTTTGCGTGACCATCTGTACGTAAGAAAAGACTTTTTCCACAAAAGGAATTATAAAACTGATTAAAATAAATTCCGAAGAGAATTTTTCGTGGCGTCTGTGCGTACGTCTAACGTACGTATGTATCTATATATCTCGCAGCACTTAAAAACGGTAGCCTCAGAAAGTTGACATTTTGTATATAGGACTACTACAAGATGTAGATGTAAACCTCCTATTTTGGTAGCAATCGGCCGCACCAAAAGTATATAAATATATATATATATATACATATATATATATATCCACTCTGTTACTTGGATCAGTGATCTCACTTTCTTTATTCTTATATGATCTTAAATTGCACATTTTTTGCTTTAAAAATAATTTAATTATGTTGTTGCTATCTTCCGGTTAAGATTTTTATTCCGTTAGGTAAACTACATGTTATAGTTGTAGAATTATCAATAATTTAAAAGTTGTTTAAGTTCGACTAAACCTAATTTTTTTGGCCATAGCAGCCATGTTTGTTTACGTTTGAAATTTAGCAGAATAGTGGATTTGTTGCCAATCTAGAGAAGCTAAGCTTCGCAACAACAAAGATAACGCCTTCTTTTATTATTTCGAATTAAATCATGCTTAATCGATTCCGGAATTTATTCGAAGAAATAAGCGTTTAAGATTTACTTCGTAATTTTGAATATAGATATTTTGAGTTTTTATGTATTTTTGGCTTGTCGTGAAGTGAGAATTGAATTAATTGAATGAAAAATACAGAATCGTTGATGAAAAACTGTTTTTTTTGTTGTTGTTGTTGTTTGTTTAATTTTTTATACATCGTTTTACATTTAGTATAGTATTTGAGAGAACATCTGGCCGACGATTAGCTAATTGTTCAGATGATATACATCATTTTTCTACATTGAAATCTATAAAATGAATGAAATGTATCGCTGTTAAGTGAAGCTGGCGCCAGAGTGTCGCTATGATTAACAAATACAGTGAATTTTAAACAGTGAATTTATTCTATTGTGGTTTATGCGCGATCGACGAAGCGGATTTAATTCAATCCAATAAGTTTAAATGAAATGCAGGAAAAAATGCGTATCATTTAGCACGTACAAGGAAATCATGTGTGTGAAGGAAATCATCAGATTTTTTTTCTTTGTCAATGGCACCCACAGGAGTTCGATAATGTAATCTAAATGGGGGGCGACCAGTTCTGCAAAAATGTTTATTTCATCATTCTGCACATGATATCCCACTTCAGTAAAGTTGTATTTGTGGTTAACTTGCAGTGGTCATATCCGGCACCTGCCAGTTCATCACCTTAAGCACCTGAAAATCTTGAACAGAAAATTATTAGATTATTTTTTAAAGATTATTAGCAACGATGACGTTGCACAGCTCTTCAGAACTCGATATAAACAGACTTACCACATTTGGTGACTGGTATCCTGTTAACTGAAAACTATATAAATTTATTACCTGATAATTTTTTCTTATTTAAATATGTTGGAGAATTAATGTATTCGGTTTCATTTTCATTGTTCAGTACATTCAACACGAAAAAATTGTTCTTCAGTAAAATGCAATTTAAGTACAATAATCCTATATCCTTAGTGCTACACACGTGCAGTACGTGTAAATGTACAACAGCGTACCACACGTGTATAAGCACAGCAGCCAACAATATTCTTAATTCATTTGTATTTGCTTTGTTCCAAGAAGCATTTTATTTAAGATAGATCTCATTGTTTATCAGTTTCTTTCTTTCGGATCACGTAATTATTGTAGAAGGAAGTATTCTAAAAGACTTTAGGCAGTTATAATCTTTAAATCAAATTTATTTTGCATCTTGAGCTGCTCTCAACGAAAATAATGCAGATGGAAGAGCTTGTTGGGACACTGCATAACCTTTCGTTGCAGAAGAGCAAGATAGTCATCATTAACATTCTCATTCTCAGAAGGAGCATCCAGAGAAACCGCTACTGTGTTGTTCTAAACCGTGGCTGTCCAAAGCGCTCGATATTTAACTCCCAGACTCGATACAACATTAAGAGAGGTCATTTCGATTTTCAAGATGGATGCAAAACGTAAATTAAAAATCCGTAAAATGAGAAATAGTTTAACTGTAACTCCTTCATTTTAAAATTAATTTGATGATATTTATAGAAAAGTAGGGTAGACTACTCGTTAACTGTGATAATACAAGAGAGATATCCACGGTTCATCCAAACTCGCGGTTAATTCGACAACAGTGAAAAAATTCGCAGGAAAGAGGAATAACTTATAATTAACGTAAAAATACTATTAAGAAATTGTCTGAACTTCAAGCAGTTTACGTTACAGAATAATTTTATTTGGTTATGTGAATTATATCAGAATTCAAAACAAGAACACTTTTCAAACAAAAAAAAAAACAATATTTAGTCCAAAGGAATTTAGTCCGGAAGGACTATTACTTTCGTTTTGCGATTTTGCGTCGGAAACACAAAAAGGCGTATCACTTTTCAAATTGTTGCCACTAAATGTTATCGCTCTGCATTAAAGTTTAAAAAATGAAAAATCTGCATAAATGTATGCATGTTTTTTTTTGACGTAGCTTTCTCTTCAAAAATCGTCTGCGTGCGTTGCACGGGAAAATAAAAAGGAATTTTAATTACAGTTCTAAATAAATAGCCAAATAAATGTGAAATTCGTAACAATATTCTCTAAAACTTTAACGAATTTTTCATTAACAAACTCAAAGATTTCAAAGCCAGCAATACCAACGTTGTACAGAAAAACATTTTTATCTCCAGCGCGTGAGAGCGTGTACCGAAATTTCTAAAGATACGCTCAATTTAAAATTATTTTGCGATATTGCTGTTGAACTGAATTTTATGGTTTAAGTGCGAAGAACATGGTATTTAACAAATAAAGGTAACACACAAAATGTTAAATAAACGCCCCTTTGGACGTAATTTAAAATCTGAAACATTTCAGATTTTTTTTTCCTTTTTTATTTTTTTAGTTTATATTTCTGTCGGATTTCGATCAGAGTCATCTGAAAATTGTCTGTACTTGAAACACATTACTTTAGAGAACAATCTCTTTTGGTTATGTGAATTATAACAGCATTCAAAACAAGAACACCCTTCAAAATAGAAAGAACAATGTTTTTATTTACATTGCTCTTGTGTTTCGATAGGAGTCAATAGGAAATTATCTGTACTTTAAACAGTTTACTTTAAATAATAATTTCATTTGGTTATATGAATTATATCAGCATTCTTCAAAACATAAAGAACGATGTTTTTGATTATATTGTACATCAAAAGATGTCGATGGGAAACAGATGATTAATAGTTACACAATTTATTTTTATAATTTAACGATTTATTTTAACGGATAATTAATAATGATTACATATTTTAAATTATGCATAATTGAATTACATACCATTGTGAATAAAAATAACTCCTAAATACTGTGCTGTTTTCTGCTACTAGAATTAATTATCTAAGGTATATTCGCTTCCTTTTTGCATTTTCCCGTAAAACTTTCTTTTTATTCTGGATGGTCTGTGATAGTAACTTTACCATCGCTTCTCAATAAGTAAATATAATTTTTTAGACAAGGCCCGATTAACCCTATCCTCGCTTAATAGAAAACTGACTATACGTTACACAGATATTCCAAACATGCGTATAATCATTAATTGTATTTTATATCTGTCGTAAAAATTTAAATAACGGAAACAAAATCAACTGCAGCGCTGCTGTTAGATTAAAGGTAGATAAGTTCTTGAAATAGTTTATTCGAAGTCTAATTTATATGTTTTCATTTTTCATTGTTTAATTATGAGTGAAAAGAAAATTATGAAATGAGATTAAAAATATCTTTTTGAAATAAGTTTTTATTCCTTTCTACAGCCCGAGAGAGGATTTTAAATCATTATTTGGAAGTAATAAAGTTGCGGCCAAATTTATTTATCGAGCCGAAACGTATTTATTTAATTTCCATAAAATTTCATATTTCCAATTCGGAGAATTTATCATTTTTTCTTCATTTCCGACTAACGCTGAAATAACGTAGAATTTAAGAAATTAAGATGAAAATATAATTTAAGAAACAATAAATACTGTAAAATAATCATTCTAAAAATTGCATTAGAGTTTTTTTCCGTCTTTTCATAGCTGTGCAATCAAAGTAAAAGCAATTTATTTGTAAAACGTTGAACGATTCTTGAAACAAAATCAGTTGTCAAAAAGGTTTTAGGATTTTGTTTCAAATTTTCATCATTTGAGTTAATTATACACCCAATATCCTTATCCATGACAAGTAATAAATCTAACACAATATATAACGTCTGGCAATTGGTCCAATTACGGACTGCACGAATCAAGTTCGATTAGCGTTAACTGAATTTAAACCAGTACTTTGAATGCATGTTTGAAAGCAATCTGGCTACCTTACGTAAAACGCAAATAACTCATCACCACTAATACGACAGAATTTCCTAGAATCATTACGATGGCCCGCACAATTGGTAGAGAAGGATTCAACCATGTGTGGATTGAAGATATTGATGAATTACTATCTATAAACCCTAAGCAAAAAAGAAATATTTGGTTGTCCTTAAAACTTCAAGTCTCACAGAACGCAGTGAAAATAAGAAAAATGATCTAAGTGCAGGTTTAATAAAAGAAAGAAAGAACCGGCCAGAAAAGTGGATAATCATTTTATCACAGACGGCCGTAATATGAAACGCGTTGAAAGTAAAAGTTGTTGACAGCCTCTTACAAAGACTAATACAACGGCCTAATTAAAATACGAATGCAAATATTATAGCTGAATTCACTCGTAAAACTGGTGAAACGTCCTTACCAGAGGAGACACATACTTATTTTGCTCAAGCGCTTAAAGAAAGAATTTTCATTAGTATAGGAAGAAGACGATGTTTACAATATTTCTAGTGATACTGTGATATTCCTATCGTACGCAAACCTATGCAGTATTTATTGCCAAAAATGAAAATGGACATAATTTTATTACACATCGAACATTTTTTGTTTGTTTTGCTTTTTGTTCATGAAGAATTTTTTTCACTTGAAATGCAAATTTATTTTAATACATTTTCATTACATACTGTTAGACATGAATTTTGTTGAAATAAAATAATAAGCTTAAAAGAGTATTTTCAAGCGGTTTTTAATTTTTTTTTTTTTTTTGCTTATTTTTTAGATCCTGAACCAGTCTTTTTTTTCACATATATTGTTTTTTTTAATATGAGTTCGTTTCACACGTATTCTTCAAGAACGTATCTATCTTGTAAAATACACTAATGCTTCTGAAAAATGCAACACCATGAAGGAAGTGTCGATTCCACATATTACTGATTAGTGGTCCAAAAAACGATCAAATTTACAAGACAAAAAAACACATAACAAACGTCGGAAATCAGTACTTTATGTGTTCGCCGCGCTGAGGGATGAAAGCATGTACACGTCGTGGCACTGAATCATACAGGCTCTGAATGCAATCCTGAAGAATAGCATTCCGTATGGCTTCGGCTTGACTCCAAAGTTCAGTCTCAGTGTCTCCCCCACCAGCTGTTCGAGCGAGTCGCCGACCGATGAGATTCCAGACATGCTCGATGGGCGACATATCTGGGGGATAAGAAGGCCATGGAAAACGCGAAATCTGTTGTGCCCTTGTGCCGTCTGAAAAACAAGTGCACGGGCATCATCTTGCTGAAATACAGCATCCGGAATACATCAAAAAATGGGAAGGACCTCTGACTCCACAACTTCTCTTATATAACGGTAATTGTTGAGGTTGTCCGCAGTTTGCACTAGATGGGATCTACAACTACACCCAATAGCTCCCCACCCATGATGACAGGTGTGTGTGTGGTCTAACGCTGGATAACGCACCGGCGGAGCAAACGTTCCCCTCTACAAAGTCTGACGCGTACTCATCCATCGCTGTACTCCAGACGATAGCGAGATTCATCGGAGAAACAACTTGTTGCCAAAGGGCACTCCACCGACTTGCGGCTGTGCCGATTGAATTCAGAAGCGTCTGTGATTCAGCGACAGAGGAATCCTGCGTAGAGAAACCGTTGCAAGCATGGGGTTCCTCTAAGCAGAACTCGGATCTCGGATCTCTTACGCAGGATTCCTCTGCAGCAAAAGGCGTCGAACCGTGGAGCTATACAACACAACACCTGTAGCCGTGCTTTAACGTTATGCTTACACACAAGAAGGCACTACACAATCCGTTGCAGCCATGCAGATGAGATGTCTGTCGTTCGCTATGCCGTCGGGCTATTGCGTGCCCCACTGCCAGAATTTCTCCTTGTTTGCTTCTCCTCTGTTCATTTCGTCCAAACGCGCATCACTGTTGTGGCATTACACTGCGTGCGGGCTGTAGTTGTGCGATACGAAAGTTAACTCTCTCGCATACTGACTATGCGGCTTCATTCGAACTCCGTTAGTTGTTGGTATGGCATTCTCTGCTGTCGATGAGGCATACTGACCACTAATTAAACGTTCACGACAGACAGAGAACGATAAACAGATTTCAACGCAACTTTGCAGTCTTTTATATTTATGAAACAAGTGGCCACGTCTCATTCCACGCATGCACAAGCGTTTTGTAATTCTAGTCATTTGTATGTCTTACCTCACTTTGCATTTGTCGTAAGTTTGGTTTAATTTGCATAATTCCTTCATGGTGCTTCAATTTTCATAAACATTACTGTAGATTAGGGATACTAGCAATTTGTCTGACTGAAAGGAATGTATACGGAACTGTCTACCAAAAATATTCCTTTGATATTTGTAAGTGAAATAAATATTTACGCTTTAACGATTCACTTGACTGACCATAAAAATTTTGATTTCTTGAACAGAGTTCAATTTCTTGTACAGTAGTTAATACGATTGAATGCATTAAGAAGAAAGAAAAAGGTGCTTTTATGGGAGACTCTCGAATAAAAGCGCTTCATAGATATGTGAGGAATACTACGAAAATATCCCTGCAGCTAACCCATTTTCTAGGGTTTGAAGCCTAGTCAGAATACCAGTTACTTGTAAAGTTAGAACATTTTGCCTTCAGTACCAATTTATGCTGGGCGGACAGAGTGTTAGCAAGCACCTTTGAGCATTAGAAAATCGTCGAGATTCCAATCCGCTTTTACTGTTAATGTAATTAGAATTCTGTTTAATATGCTGTAATACATGTACTTGGAGAAGAAGGAACTACGAGTTTTTTGGATTACGTTATGCAGTAACGAGATAATAACAAAGGATAAATTACGAGAATGAGTGTCACGGACTTTCATTATATACAACACAAATGTACAGACATGGAATGTTATAAGACATGTGACTGAGATTACTTGAGGTTCTTTTCCCTTTAAATCAAACTTTATGTTTTTCTTTGTTTATATTCTTAAAACCAAAATGTTATAGATTAGGAATCAAGCTTCTTCATACGGATTAATATATGATCGAAATAACTTTGAATTCCGAACCTCTCTGTATTTTAAAAAATGCAAATTGACTTATTTAGAATGTATTCTTTTTTGAATGTAACAATTTGAGCCATTTTGGCTAAATCCATGTTAGAAAAACAAAATGCAATTAAATGCAAATAAAAGTAAAATTAAAGAAACTCACTACTTAACTTATTTACTTATAACTGTTACGAAGGTTAAAAATCATGGTGTAATGAATAGAAGAAAATATTTTTGTGTTATATTATTACCAATGCTAAAGTTGTGTAAAAAAACTTTAAAAAATTAAAAGGCGAAAATAAAACAAATTTAAGAAAATACGTAATATAAAAAACAGGTGAACAAAAATACAATTTAAAATTTACTTCAAATTTTCTAAAAGGAAAAAAATGTCGAACATAGTTTTAAACATGTTTTTGTGAAAAGAAAATGGCACTATATATAAAAGTAACTCTTATTAAACTTATTTAGAAGATATGCGGCTGGAATGGAACGGGTTTACCACCAATGGCTAAAATCATTGCATAATATATATATATATAGAGAGAGGTGAAATATATATACATACATACACACACACACACACACATATATACGTACTTTTATGTGGCGTGGTACATTTTATGCGGTATACAGATGTGGAAATATCATCTAATAAAAATGCATGTAAGAAATTTCACAAATAATTTTCAGTAAAATTTTGAGGGACTTTGTACGAACACTTTCATGAATATTTTTATCATGGTATAAATTTTGTATGGAGTATTTGTCTTATTGATAGAAACAAATTTATCTACCAATAAAAGACTTAATTAAAATAGTATTAATAGAAGTACTTGACGTTTATTCTAGAATTTCAAGTAAACAATTAAAAAAAACTTGTTGAAGAAAAATTAGCATGATTTAAAATTTAGTCCCTATTAACTGAGTTCTCCATTATCTGAAGGTATTATGGTCCCAATTATCTCGGATAATCGAGGTTTAACTGCACATATTCTTTTTCGCATAGTCTCAGGAATTTATTTCTACTTTTAATTGCTGAACATTATCATTAATTATCCGAAATGGTTCCACTGCAATTAATTGCGATAAATGAGGTTTTTCTGTATTTCCATTGCATTAGTCATCAAATCCTACATCAGTACTGACAGATTACGAACGACGGTTAAAAGAGAAAATTTTTCATCCCTATTCAAACAAGTTGTCTCCTCTTTCAAGGGCAAAGGATTCGGCAGGTATTCCTGACCTTGTTGCGGGTTGAGATCAAAATCAATATGGGTGTGGAAATGTCAAGAAACGCTCTCTGAGCTCCACCCAGTTCTGGGCATCAGCTTGCAATCGAAACTAATTGAACTATTAAGGAACGATCAGCGTTCAAAGGAAGTTTTATCCATGTTGCTTCTTGAATTATTCAGAGGTTTCAGCGATTCGCTGAATGAATTTCTTGTTTTGTTTGAGAAGTTGGCAAAGTTGAGATAATGGTGGCGCTTCCGTGGAATCGGTAAAATTGGTTCATTTACATCCATGGTGATTTCCGAAAAGCAATTGGATGCGTTCTTACCTTTATGTTTCTTTGATCTTTTCGCTATTTGATTCGCTATATTTAGTATTCATTATAATAATCCCATCTCATTAAGTCAAAAAACAGTTTATTCTGACATCTTAGTTTATACGTAACTCCTTGCACTACTATAGTTGTCATACATGTTCTCTTTTGACTATTGGCATACGGCGTTTTTCCCCCCGATCTTACCCCTTGCTTGACAAATCAAATGTTTGTCACAGTCTTATATGACCCAATCGGTGACTTTTTGCCAGTTGCATTTTTCCACTTCCTTTCTCCGTATCACCTAAAACTGAATGTCCGAAAATATCGCGGGCGAAAACATCGCGGAGAAAACTTCACAGTACAAAACATAGTGGGAAAAAAGAAAGCAAGGAGAAAACACCGCACTGCTAAAACATCGTGATATAAAACATCATTGTAGAAAATAGAGGGATGCAAAATTTTCTCGGTTTTAAAAACACCGTCATAGAAAATACCGTGTTAAAAATAAAGCACCTACAAAACATCGCATGATGATTATAGCGAAGACCCTTTTTTCCCTATTTTTAAAATTTTAAATGCATGTTAGCTCTCCCAATTCAAGTACATAAGGGAGATTAATTACAGAATAGCCTTTAATACGTAAGCTTGTTTTTTATTTCTTATGAGGTTACGGCAAAGCATTGAGGGTTATCAGCCTAAAGGGAGGGACGCCTTCGTAGGCATCTTTCTAAAGAAAACTGGCTCGTATACACGCTACACATGGGGAAAACCACGAAAAGGCCCATGCAGCCAGCCCATTCGCGGGATTCGAACCTAATTACCTCTGTTCAGCTACTTTTACCACTCGGCCGCTGCTGGGCTTAATTACATAGGTTAAAAGTTTTATTAATCTTTATACACCTTTACACATAGCTTTGTAAGCTTTATACTAGCTAATTTTTATGCGTAGCTTTATACGTAGCTAATTTTTATATGTAGCTTTCTACTCATTTTCAGTTTTTGCGTACTTAAGTTCCCTTCTTGTTTTTCACATTTATTAGTTAATTCAAAATTATGAAATATAATGGTAAAAATATTCTTCATTCTCTCTTGGGCTCAAACCGTTATGTGAATTTGCATTTAAAATTTTTAAACACATGTTTACGACGGTTACATCATGCGATGATTTGTAGTGCTTTACATTTTATCTCGATATTTTTTACCACAGTGTTTTAGAACTGCGAGCGAAGTTTTTGGACCGCTTTACTTTATACAACGATATTATACTAAGATAGTTTAAAATTACGATATTTTCTTCAGGCTTTCTTTTCTCCCACAATGTTTCCCCTCTTCCGTTGTTTTTATTTGCAATATTTTTGCCTGCAACCATAATGTTGATTATAACTTTTAAATTTTTATTTGATATTATACTGGAATTAGGGAAAATAATAGCTGCAAGGTGGGTGAAGAATTTTGCAACAAATAGAGTATTATATTATATATATATATATATTGGTTACAGAGATGAGTATTATGAATTCTGTCTATTGTTAAATCTAGCTGTCTTTTGAAAATCTGATGTCAAAAGTAACTATTATCTTTCTATTTTTCGTTTTCGGTTACATTGCACTACTACAGCATTAATCATTGAAGAGATTTGTAGAATAGTTTCTAATACTAAAAGCTGACGTCAATCGTGCGGCAGAAAATGCTTAATAAATTATTTAAATAAAATTCCAGTTTTTAACCCTTAATGCATGAATTTGTATTTTTATTTTAACGTAAAGAGTACATTAGAATTGATATCAAATAAAATAGGAAAAATACTAAAAAAAATCTAAAATAAATTTTTATTTCAATTTTGAAAAATATTATTGTTGCCGAATGGCTACATTATGCAAAAAAAATATATGATAGGCAAATGTGTAATAACAATTTTGTGTAATAATGCATACAAAATAAACTTGTTCAAACAATTTTAAAACTTTGAATACATCAAAATAACAACAAACACAAAATCAAAAATTCGTAGCACAAATGATGTCCACACTCTACACATCAACTCACAATAATGACCTTTATACCACACTGAAACTTTCAAAACTAAAGATGTAAACAGTATGTATCCAATTTTTATACAATGCAGTAAGCTAAAATTTATGTTTTGATCTGATTTGCATGACTAAATATGAGTATGCTGCCAAATGGCAACTGGCAATTACATGTATTTAAGAGTTACATAGGCGGAAATCTCACATAAAATAATAATATTTAATTTTTCCTAAATTATAAACTTTTCTAACTATAAAGGTGTCATTATACAAGGTCATCCAAAAGTATACCTCATCATTCCAAACTGGATACTAACAAAAATTACTTCGATGCCGTTGCAAGTTATATCACTTGAAAGTTTAATTGCAGTTTATGTTGATACCGTTGTCTGCAGCTTATCTCGTATCTGTCTCATAAATAATAATCTTTGCGTTAGGGTGTGAAGGCGACGCGGCCACCAAGTGTAAGCCTATACCTTTTTCGAGCCCCACATGGCGGCATAATGGTTTAGAATGCCATCAGTGCTTACAACCGTTCATATATATTGTGCATTACAGGCATAGCAAAGGTACGCCGCTATTCTGATGATATGCTCCTTTCCATAAACGCCAGATTTCAAAAAGATAAATCTTTCATACTTGACATTTTCTTTATCAGGCAGTACATATCAAATTAGATGTGACATGGTATTCAAACATTCGCTAGCAGGACTGTGTAGATGATGTTTTCCGAAGGATTTCAATAAATAATTAAAAAAGCAAAGGTTTTGAAAATTTTCTGGCAACAGTTTATTATTTGAAATGAGAAATATCGTCTGCTACTTTTAAATTTATCCTTCGTTCGAAATGTCGCATGTGAGCAAGCTATGAATTAAAGAACAGCTTTTTGCGCATCTCGAAAAAAAATATTCCTATAACATAATTCATAAAGTTGTGAAATGCATGGTAATGAAATTTCTAAAAGCAAAAACCTTTCATTACTTCTACATGGGAAAAAAACCTCAAAACGAATACCCTAAAAATATATACGTACTGTTTCTAATGTTTTTAAGGTTAAATCATTAAAGACAAGAGAAAAATCTGCCGAAGCAGAAATCAATTGCAGAGTCCTTAAACGCATTTGTAGCAGCAATAAATAAAATAATAAGCCAAGATTTAAAACTTAAAAGAGCTAAAAATCGTAACGTTTACCAGCTTTGCGGAAAGGCATATTTCTGAACGCAGAACAATTTGTAAAACCCTGTATGAAATCTGTTTAGCGGAAGATAAATGGAATTACTTGATGTAAATATTTTGTAACCCTTAATGAAGCATAGGTTTACTTAAATTACTGTAACAACAACCACAACAAAAAAAGAATCTATTTATTATCGAAAACAAAGTAAAAAATGTACTATCCTGTTACCGTTAACGGAAAGAACGTTTCAGTAAAGGGTTTATGATTGTCGCAGGATTCTCTTACAATGGAAAATTAATAACAAGAACAGTGAAAAAAAAGGTTCAATCCACTCAGCATACTATTAAGAGAAAGTTTTGCATTCGCCATTTACAGAGGAAATTCCATTTCTTTATCCGAATGACTTCGAAATTGTATTCGGAATGAAAATTCATCGAAACAAAGCAACACGTCATACTTCGAGAAGTAAAAACTGATAGAGGCATTCCTTATATATTGTTGCGAAAGGGTCAGTCGCGGTGAGATAGCTTCCCCGAAAAGCAGGGTTAGGGTTACCAGAAGGTGACAGGGAAAGGTAGGCTTCCCAGATTTGGCGTGAAATCATTCGTTTGGGGATATCTGGGGTCAAAATTGGCGATATGCCATAGACGCAGCGAGAAAATTCTAGAACGCTTTCTTAGCGGTTTTCTCGGGAATATTCTCGAAGGTAGGTTAAAGCTGTATATATCTTGCGTTTAGAGATTAGCTTGAGAGCGATCGACCGAGTCGGGAGTTGTATTGTACTGCTTTGTCCTGAAGCTGTCTTCACCGTTATAGCCTGATAGACTGAAGGTTGCGTCGCTGATTGTTTCGGAGTGTTTGCCGTAGATTTTAGACAACTGTAACGTGGTTTTGGAACTGTCCTGTGTGATAGTGCTTACTGACGAATAAATTGCGTTTTGATTCTTCATCAAGTATTGTCATCAATTACTCCAAATCCACGAACCCGTAGAACGCAAAAATATCTTTTTACGTAGTCCTGCGAAGACTCCTGACGTTTCACCTGTGGGTTATTGCGTCGTTGATGAAAAGAGTAAAAGCTTTGAAGAAAGAGCAAAAGATTTTAAGTTCTTTTCTTCAGAGCTTTTTTACAGCTTTCAAGAAAAGAACTCTTATCAAGAGAGCGCTCTTTCTGAACACAAACTAACGATGATTGATGGACTCTGGAAATTACGGGAAGAGGATTGGAAATCAGTATCACTGGGAATTTTATGAAAAGCCCTGCTATAGTGGAAATCACGATGCTGACTTTGTCCAGAATAAAAGCTGTCAGATCGAACATTTAAAAGAAATACGATAAAAAATTATGCCTCTTTATATTAGAAAAAGTACTCCTTATGTTAACAAAACAGAAGAGCTTCTAATTGATTTTTATAGGCTTCAATATATATTTGTAAAATGTAATAGCTTTTGATTTAAAAAATGTTTCCCAAAAGAGAGATATAACAAAACAACATCTATAAACCACGAAATTTAAATATACCTTCAAAATCTATGAACTATTTCCTCGTACGATCGAGTAAATTATGTAGAATCTTGTTGGTTGTGAACTATTGAGATTATTTGTTATAAAAGAAAAATGCAAAAACAAAATCTTGGAAATATGAAATACATATACGTGTTGAATAGAATATAAGTATTAAGTGTAACTTCTTTTATTTAATACATATCAAAACTAATATACGTATAAATTATATAGTTATATAGAAGCGTGGTTGTTTAAACTGTGTAACGCAACTTTTGCTCCAGAAACCGTGAATCAAGGATAAATAGAGAATTTATTTAGAA
Organism: Stegodyphus mimosarum; assembly: GCA_000611955.2. Lineage (NCBI taxonomy): Eukaryota > Metazoa > Arthropoda > Arachnida > Araneae > Eresidae > Stegodyphus > Stegodyphus mimosarum. The sequence continues at coordinate 213,989 of KK112821.1, read as the reverse complement.
GTTTGTCTGTGACGTCTGTAAAAACTCATGCATTAAATGTATGCCTGTAAATCAAAATGTTATCCGTATATTAAGCTAACAAAGAAAGTTTTAGTTTTCAGGAGAAAACAGCTACTATAAAAGTTAAAGGTGAAAGGTAAATAAAATGTAAAGGGTTGTTAGTCCAAAGGGGCAATTTGCCCAGAAGGACTATTAATTTCGTTTTGGAATTTTGCGTCGATTCATTGTACACTTTGATTCACTTTTCAAATTGTTGCCACCAAATATTAGGGCCCTGTGTTATATTTAAAAAAATTAAATAATGAAGTATCTATGTTTCTCGCATGAATGTATGTATGTTTCTCGCAATGTTATAAAACAACGGTACCTAGAGCCAACAAATTTTCAGTAACGTACGTTTCCACCCGAATATCGGCATCTCCAAGCCCAAATTTGGTATTTGTTTCATTATCTATTTCATATTTTGTAAACCATTTATGAGTTTTTGTAAACTATTTATGAGTTAACGATTTCAAAACCAGCAATGGCAACACTGTAGAGGAAAAAAAACATTTTCATCTTTATCTCCAGCGTGCGAGATTGTGTATCGGAAATTCTAAAGATATGCTCTTTTAAATATTTTGCGATATTGCTGTTGGATTGAATTTTATGGTTTAAGTGATATTTAATAACGAACGTGATATTTAATAAATAAAGGTACGTGATATTAGTATCATGTAAGGCATATTAGTATCACGTATCACGTAATTAGTAAATAAAAGTATGTGGTATACTTTTATTTACTAATTACGTGATACGTGATAAAAGTACGTATATTTGAACGTAATATTTAATAAATAAAGGTAACATACAAAGCGTTAAAAAGACGCCCATTTGGGCATAATATAAAATCAGAAAGTTTTCAGATTCTTTTTCATTCTGTGTTCTTATTTTTGGAGGGAGGGACCCGAAATTGAAATGAAAATCAGAATCTCACCTTCATTAATTATTTATCACATTATATAGTTAACTATGAGTACTGCTTTTCAAAAGAGGCTGAAAGCATTTCAGCTACATCAAATAACATTGAACTTCTGTAAACATTCCCAACTGTAGAGAAGAACAACTTATTTATATTTCATGAGAGTCCATCTTCAAATTTATGTTCACGTCGTCCTTTCTATGAAACGCTGATAATTCAGGCGTATTTCGACGTAGCTAACATGCTTTTCAAAATTTTTCATTCCTTTTGCAGCATCATTTTTATGTAAGGCAAAATTTTTTAATAATTCCCATTATTAAAATCAAACGAAGATCAGAAAAAACTTCAGACGTGTATGGAGATCTGAATGAGACATTACTACGCGTCTGGGAAATGACGAAAATTCAACTGAGAGGAACAAGAGCACGTTTACCCTTCTTTTTGAGAGTCTACTGTTGGAAATTTATATATATATATTTTAGTTCTTATTTTGTTTGTATTTCTATTTGATATATTGTTGTAATCTTCTATATTGTTTTTATTGATTTATTTAGAGAATTTTTATACTAATTTTGTTGTATATTTTTGTTTACTTGAGTTTGTGGTAATTTATAGTATTCGTAAGGATTTATTTCGTGATAGATACGCTGTAAATCTTGTTTTCGACTCTTCATTTGGGAAGATAACTCAATTAGAATCTGTGATACCTGCATAAACTCTCTTAATATATCTTGCCAAGAATTTGAGTCTCGAAGTTAGCGACGTTTAGCGATATCTAGGCAACTTCGGGCCATTCTTGAAGTTTTCAGAAAATTCATCTTAGTAGTCCTGAAAGCGATTTTTCTGGAAGCTTCTGGAAGTGCTTAGCCAACCCTATATATATCGGATGCGTTGGAGCCGAGAATAAGTTAGTTGAGTGATTATGAAGTCATCGACTGTATTGAGATTTTTATGAAGTCACGTGACTGTATTAAGATTTAAATTTTTTTCGCTAACTGGTTTTGCTGTGACCTGCAATAGTCTTCTCTTGTTAAAAAAAATTCCCTTTATCTCTGTTTTGCTTCTTGAGGTATTTGTAGCTGTTTATTAGTAAAGTCAGCAGATAGGCAAGTTTATGTTCTTTCAGGGTCAAACGCTTACTTTTCCAACATTCGAGACAGTGACGTGTCTTATTTATATACTAAGACAGTGACGTACTTTATCTATCAAGGGTCAAGAGTGTCCACTTCATTACCCTATTTCACCTTGATCGAGAAGACCAAAGCTTATAATATCATGACTTGGCCAGACCTTGATAGTTGACCAGACCTTGATTGAATACTTGACCAGACCTTGATAAAGCCGTTACTTACTTCAATGATATGTGAATTTCTTCCTGCTCAAATGATGTGGTTACGAAGGACATTTCATGAACTCGAGTGCGCTATACTATTTATTGTAAAATGTCATCGAACTGTATGTTCCTAAAGCTATTTTTTCATTCCTTTTAAAACGTGTCTGGATAAATAGTTTGATTAACTTCTCCTCTTACTTAAATCTTTTTTTTAAGTTTTAAGGTAACTTTTTAAATACATTTTTGATAAAGAAAATTAAAATTAGAGGCATTTATAAATGAGCAGAATTATGATATTTAGTTTTTAACCTTTTTATGGAATGGAAAGAAAGATTCGTACTTGTTTTTTTTTAGAAAACTGTCTGTAAAATTTCCATATTTAAACTTTCTGCTTTCTTGGAAAGAGTTTATTAGATATCGAGTAAAACTGGACAACCGGAAGTAGTATTTTACTTGAAGCCTATAACTAATTTTAATGAAAATCTGTATTAAAACATATGCCAAAACATTTCGAGTTTAATATTTAATGCTTTTATATCAAGAAGAATAACGTATTAGATTTTGGCTGAGATTAATAAACTGGAAAAATGATATTTTACTTGAAGCTTTGAAGAGATTTTCATGATAAAGTGTATTATGTATTATTCTTAAAGAAATAATGTAGCAAATATGAAAGAAATATATGTGAACATTTAACATTCTATTCGGAATTATAAAGATATATTGTTTTTAAATATTTTGTGATACTGATGTTGAATTTTATGTGACGTAAGTATAAAGAATCATCAACAGGAACAGATATTTTACTTAAAACTCATTGCTCTTTAAAACATGGAATTGGCGGAAGGTCACGTGCTAACCACATCAGTTTTCTTTTATCCCAAAAGGGCGTTAGCTTAAAGTTAGTTTTATCCAAAAGAGAGTTAGAAGAGCTATTAGTCTCAAAACGGCATTTTACGTAGAATCACTAAAAGCATTGAATTACTCTTCAAATTATTGCCACCAAATATTATTGCCCTGTATTATATTTAAAGGAATTAAATGAAGAATCTGTATTAACGTATGCTATGTTTCTCACGATATGTAAAAATAACGGTGCTTACAGTCATCAAATTTTGAATAATGTATGAAATATGGGCACTTGGAAGTCCGAATTTTGAATTTCGAATCCGTTTTTTATCTATTTAATATTTTGTAAAACTTTAACAAATTTTTGATTAAAAAACTAACAAATTTTAAAGCGAGAAGTGGCAGCACTGTACGGAACAAAACATTTTTATCCCCAGTGCGAGACTGTTTATCAGAAAGGAAATTTAAAATTCTAAAGATCTAAAATTTTAAAGATATGATGTTTTTAAATATTTTTAGCCCAAAGGTACGTTGGTCCAAATGCTATCGAAGCGTATATGCGTGTGTAAATGAAAAAAATGCTCCTTTAGGAGCAATATAAAATCTGAAAGTTTTCAGGTTTTTATTTTTATTTTTTTATTTGTCCAAAGCGGCTTTGTTCCTGAAGGACTATTGTTTTCGTTTTGCGATTTTGCTTCGGATCACTCTGAATGTCCGTTTCACTTTTCAAATTGTTACCACCAAATATTATAGCCCTGTATTATATTTAAAGAAATTAAATAATGAAGAATTTGCATAAATGTATGTATGTTTCTCCCACTGTGATAAAACGACGGTACCTAGAGCCATCCAATTTTGAATGACGTAATCCTACTTGCGAATATGGGCATCTGGAAGCCCAAAATTTGAAATTTATTCTATCATCGATTTCATATTTTGTAAAACTTTAACGAATTTTTGATTAACAAACTCCAAGATTTCAAACCGAGTAATGGCAACGTTGTACAGAAAAAACATTTTTACCTCCATCACGTGAGCCTGTTATTCGGAAATTCATAGACTTATTTAAACGTACTCAATTTAAAATTATTTTGCGATATTTCTCTTGAACTTAATATTATGGTTTAAATGCAAAGAACATGATATTTAATAAATAAAGGTAACACACAAAATGTAAAAAAAACGCCCCTTTGAACGTAATTTAAAATCTGAAACCTTTCAGACTTTTTAACCTTTTTTTGTATTATTATTGTTATTATTATTATTTTACCCCATTGCTATTTTACCTCCATTCACCATATTATTATTTCATTCTACCCCATTTGATTTTAGCACTTCTCAGTGATTGAAAATCAAGCATAAATTGCAAGTCTCGAAATGTTTCTGCCTTAGCCATAAGAATATTTTACTTTGTCTGTAAAACTAATTGATGCCTTTTGGACGTCTGAAAAATCACTTTTGCATTTTTTTATTTCATTTTATTTACTTATTTATTTATTTGTGCTTTTAATCTCAATTTCGCTGTTCACGATTTGTAACTAAAATCACGACATGGAAATCGAGACTCATTTCGCAAAATAATATTGAATAAAGCAGTATGTTGTATTCTTTTCTTCGCCTTTCTTATATCTTATTTTTCTTTTCTAAATGTTTGTTGTCGGCGTTAATGTTAAAATATTTGCAAGCCTCAAATCAAAATCTATTCATAGTCTTACTCTAGCCATTTCATCTTTTAATAAACGTTTCTAAAGTTTATTTTTAGATCTGAGTTTATGTTATTATAGTTTTGAGTTTTTAAAATAATAAGCTAGCCAATGCTTCAGAACTGAAGAAAATTTAATGAGTTTTAATATTCACTCTCATGTTATAAAAACCACCGCCTACACATTCTAATGAAAAAAGAGAGTAAATATCTTTTCGTCGATAAATATTTTTATAAATCAGCGATGACGAAAAAAAATCTGCAAGCATATTACGCAAATATAACTCTGAAAAAGAAATATTCTTCAACAACTTCGGCGTAGTTGTGACTTTCATTTTCTGCTCTTTAAAAGAATCTCACAAAAAATGGATCTATGAAAAAATGTATAAACATAATGAAAGATAACTTAAGGTTTAAAGAAAATAGAGAAAAATAAATGAATGGGAATTTTTGAAAGAAAAACAAAATAGTTTCCGCAACATTTTTACTCTTTTTTGGGGAGCGAGAAATGAGTGTTTTAATGTGCGTTTCACACAAATACACAGGTCTGTATTTCTTATCCTAGTTAACCGGTGCTGTGTTCTCACGGCCTTTATGATTATTATCTGGAATGTATGGCCACTATTACGATGTTAATGGAAAAACGTATTATCTTTATTGAAGATTTGAGACATTATATTCAATCCAATCATTGTGGTAGAGTAACTCCAGTCACGAGAAAGCTCTGAAAATTCTCCTGTAAAACAAAAGTACGTTTCCAAAATTTCATTTCCAAAATGAAAGTTGCATTGAAGAAGCTCGGAAGCAAAACCTCCCGAAATAACTTTTAATATAAGATAGCAAAAGTTATGCTGAAATACCACAGCAAAGACTCTATCTAGTTAATTGAATTCTGAGGACTGACTTTAATAAAATCGCTAATCGGCAAGAACCGCCCAGATTCAGCTGAAAAAATTTTCTTCCAACAGCTGTATTGGTAATCCAGAAGATAAATACTTGCCAACATACGACGCTCAAAAATCGGGATAATTTTTTTTAAAAATCGTGAGATTTATTTAAAATGAGAAAAAGATTTTTAAATGATAAAAATATATTTTTTAATAATGAATTAACTAATTATTAAATCGTTACTAATTAATATCTGAAAGTTCAGTTACTAATTCTTAAATGCAAACAGTGCATTCTGCATTAATAACTTTTTGGTCTTTTGTTTCCATAGAAAAAATTAACTTTTCGTTTTTTCAATAGAACTCATGTTGTTTTTATGTACGAACATTTTGAGAACATCGGCCCTTCCATCGTGTGAAATCTAAAACTCGCAGTAACCAACCATACACATCACAACAATCACATTTCCCTAAGGAAACATTCGAAGGAAAGTCATCTGTATACGACTTTTGAAACGTACCTGAGTATTTTACTTTTTTCGCAGACATAAATAATGTGAAATATTGTAATTTCTAAACTATTTCTCGAAAGCACGTACATTCACACAGGTTAGCGACAAGATGAACGAAATAACAGCCTCAATCTTGCTTGTGCTCATTGGTTAATATGTGCCAGATGACACGCAGTGCACTCGGTGCATTGTAGAAATGGAACGTGACGTTTTCGGATACATGCTCTAACTCACAAAGCAGAAGCGCGCCATAATTTTTCACTGATGAAACTACTTTGGTTTTCTATGCAGTCTAGAGAAAAAGCAGGTGCTTTCAGACACTCCAAATCACTTTTTGGGGGATGCAAATATTAAACCAAGCTACATAAAATTGTTAGAAATTTTAAGAATAAGAAAAAAGTCGGGTGAAATATATTGTAAATCAGGTTGGCGGGAGAACGGTCGGAAATCGGGAGAGTTGGCAACTCTGAAATATTAAGATATTAAAATCTAGCTGTTGGTCTATTAATCGAGTTATACTTACGAATTGCCTAATTGTCCAAATTCTTGACTGGATTCAAGGGAAAATAAAAATATGAAATATCCCTCCCAAACAGATCATTTCCATCCAAAGTTTTGCGTCCATTTATACCATCTTGCAAATATGTCTGGCAGATCTTCACTCGTTTCTGCTCTACTCTGTACTGATAGTCCAGTTATCCATGATCAGAATACACAGCTCTAGCATAAACTCGCTTGTAGTTTCATAAATTTAAATCCAAATCTATAACCCGCTGATTATTGGCAGAGTTTTGCCCGCCCCGGGAAAATATTACTGCTGACGAAAGCAAAAATTACAAGCGTTAAATCTGGATTTACAATAATTTACTAATTACAAACTAATAGAAATTAAAGAAAGTCACAAGTCGAGGTTCCACTGTTATCTCCATGGTCAAATTGTGTTACCTTAAATACTTACAACACGATTCTTTAAAACTGTTAACCTAATAAAATTATTCCTGTGCTTAGAATTCTCACCGGCTTGAATTACATAACTTCACGAGTAGAATTAATCTTTCTTATACTAATTTTGAGGTTGTTATGGGTTATCAGGTTCGTTCTACAAAGGCCATATAATATCAATTTTAAAATTCACACAGCTATAATACTCAGATGTCAAACTTAATAATAAATGCAATTCTTAGAAATAATTGCAGGTATTGAAAATTTTAAATATTTTTAAGATAGAATATCATCAATATAAAGGAGTGAGAAGAATTAAATGTCATTTTCTCCAAAGACCACGGATTCAACACAAACTCAACGATGTTCTAATGTTTACGGCAATGATATTCTGAGAGAGCTATCGACATTCCTCAAGGAGGAGTTGCTATGCTAATTCGTAATTTGTCTTCTACCTAAAACAATTGCCAGTTTGTGTTGTTCTGGAAAATGTTGAGATGAAGCAAGAGAAATGAAAAGGAAGCAACAAAACTGAAACAAAACTGCTTACACTGAAATCTTACGAGATTACATTGGCAGATTCGGCAGCATTTCTTTGACAGAGTTAAATTTATGGTTACTATACTTTCAGTTTCCTTAATGCTATTCAAAAGCTGTGAATGTTTATGTACAAAAAACGTTTAGCACTGAAACTTAATACACCAGTTATATATATGAACACAAAATAAATATACAAAAATTTAGAACATTATCGGGCAAAATGTAAACATATAAGGTACTTTCTCTCTCTTTCCAGACTTTCCAGAATTTATACTTTATACCTTTGTGGTGTAACGGTAACACACTCGGTGCATATTCCAGAGATCCAGGGTTCGAATCTTGGAGAGGGCTTTGAACATTTTTCATGCCTCTAGCATAAAAAAAAACCGAATGCCTCTACAAATGGCGTAGTAATTAAAAGGTGGTGGACAATAATTCTTCATCACTAGGATTTGGCAATTGGATCTCCTAATCCCCAGTCGACCTTTAAAAGGGGAGTATATAAGGTATTTTCTTCCTTCCAGCATGCCTTCGTGGTTAGCACACTCGTTGAGTATTCGAGAGGTCCAGGGTTAGAGTTTTGGCGAGGGCATCGGACATTTTTTACGTCTCCAACACCAGAAAAACCTAATGATTCTAAAACCAGATACCATATTCTTGCAGTATACGTTTTCTTCAGCAAAAACTATCAATTCTATATAGAAATCAGCTCTTCGAAAGCAAAATCTTCCCAGAAATACCAACGCCTTCCCCTCTCAGCCCAAAAAAACTAATGTGGATAACACCAAATGATTTCCTTAAATTATACATATTTTTCCTGAACTTCATTTAAACTTATTTCCTCGAAATATTTTAACTTAATTAACCGATCTCTGAAAGCAAGTCGAAAATAACATCAAAAATTGCAAATATTGAAATCAAATATCTCGCTGAGGTACAGGAGTCTAGTTTATACTTTTTTTTTTTTTTTTTCAAATAACGAATATAAAACTTTCCCAAAGTATTGAATTGGAATGCCCAACTATTGAATTTTACACGAATTGGGAGATTGCATTGAAAGTTTAATTTCATTATTTGTCAAACATTATTTTTTTTTAATTTGACATTGCCAAAACATGAATATTTCCGTTATTTGAAATATCTCTGTTATTGGAAGAACGCGACTGCAACCAATGATTGCGAAAATAAAGGACGGGTAAGGTCTTTTAAGCCAGATTAGGAGATGTATATATATATATAGATATGCATGATAGTTCTGCTGATTTCAATAAAAAAGGGAGGTGCATAACTAGACATTGCAGCTGTCCAATATACAAAATTTTAACGTTCTACTGCTAACCGTTTTTGAGTTATGCGAGATACATACATATATACATCCTTACGTACAGACGTCACAAAAAATCCTTTTTGAATAAATTTCACAATTCGTTTTAGAAAAATGAATCCTTTATTTTGTCCGTACCTACAGATAGATGTCATGCAAGAAAATCGTCCAAATGGATTCTTGAACGGTCAAAATGGATATTTCAGTTGAAATATGATACCCGAAATTTTTTGCGATTACAAAACTTCCTTTACTTTGTACAAGGAAGTAAAAACCTATACTATGCAAGGTCAATAATCATTTTCTTCGACAAAATTTATCAAATACATCTATTCATCAGCTTTTCAAAGACAAAACATTTTCAGAAATATAAAAAAAAAAAAAGAAAAAAAAAGCTGTGTAGGTTATTTTAGGTAATTAATTATATTGATGCTTACGTATGATGATATGATATTTCCTGCTAAAATTAACGAAATCCTAATGCACAGACTACTACATATATAAAAAATATTACAGCAGCTTCATTGTAATTTACTGCACATTACAAAAGTCCTCTCTCAAACGCTTTTTTGAGAAAAACGGAATGGCCATTTGCAAAAATGTATAACCCGCCCTGTAGATACTAAAAATATCAACTTGCAGTTGCATTACATAAGAATTCAACTATTTAAATTTTCTATCAAAGAAAACTATTTTGGTTAATATTTACTGATATTATATTTTACTATCTGTTGAATCTGAATTAAATTCTGTAAATCCCCGTCTAGACGAGAACACATACCTCCGAACAAGTCTCCCTCGCAGACGTACCTCCTGACAGTATTTCGTTTACAGCGAGATTTTGTATCTAACTTCCACTGAGCTCCTTAAGCCATTCAAAGTAGGCAAAGCAACCGGCGTAGTAGTTAGCGTCGCTGACTGCCTTCCCGAAGTGCTCGGGTTCGAATCCCGGAGAAGACATGGATGTTTTTAAATGTATATATAGTGTTTGTGCGGCATGGGGGGATTCTAAATATACGGCGAGCTGAAGGTTCTCTTGAGAAGTTGTTGGTAGAGGAAGAAGATTGGGAAACCCTCGAACCCGTCCCCCCGGGGGTGCTGTCCATCAAAATTGGGGGTGAAACTGAGCTAAATCGTACTGTCACCTGTAAGGTGCCCAAGGCTGTTGCCAACGACGGCAGGCGTGTCTTGCGGTCCTTGCCACGAGGAATTTCGTGGGCTTGGGTTGGCTGTACGTCAGACAAGCGAGCATTAGTCAACAACAAGTCAAAGCACATGACGTTATTTGTATCCACTAGAAGACTTCCATAGATCTCACAACAAGCGTAATTAATTTACGAAAGCTTTTACTTTTCAGGTATTAATTTTTAAAATAAACTATAATAATAATCTTAGTAATAATAAATAGAAGGCTTAATAGCAGACAAAAAGTTGCAGTGATTAAAAATGCAAACTAGAAAAAATAAATAAAACCTGTAAATTAAAAAAAATTAATTA
>KK112821.1:185555-203338 GCA_000611955.2 Stegodyphus mimosarum | reverse complement strand
AACAAACAAATTTTATCACTTTATAAACAACCTAAATATTTAATAATTATATTGCATAATAAATATAAAACTATTATGCGAGTAATTAATTTATATAAATCTTTATGTAACATAATAAAATAATGTCATATTATTATATGTTACATATCAAAATTTTAATAATTTTTATGTTAACAGAACTCCGTTAATTACAGAAAGAATAAAACCTACATTTTCAGCGAAGAGACTCAGAAAATAGATCAGAAAAATATTCTAGCAGATTTAGTTAATGCTAACAAATGAGGTAAAAAAAAAAATATCTCTCAACAACAAATCACTGGCATCAAGATGAAAAAATAGTCTGTATTTAAAGTAATGAATCCAAAATTATGATCCGCAAGAAATATCGCAAATTAAGTTTATTAAAATGATAACAAAAACTGCAAACGCCTCATCAGCTAATCATATGGCGCCTTATTCTCAGGTAAACCCTGAAAGTACCGCCATTGCTTTTCTGACCCGTGATTTCATACGCAAATTTTCTCTCGCCAAATATATCTCACTCGACAATGCACCCCGTCATGCGCAATGATCATGATTACTGTACAGAGGACGCAGGCATGCATCTTACGCGACAGAGGTAAGTTTCCTTGTGTATAACGGACTGGAGCAGGCGCCGCAGAGCTGTTTCTTATCCGCCTCGGTGAGCTTAGTAGTTTTATTCTTACATGTTGGTAAATTGTGCATGTTTTGCTTTAAAAAGGGTTGAATTATGTTGTTTTATTAATGTTTAGGAATTATGCAAATGTTTTGGAATAAAAATTTCTGGCAACAGATTTTTATTTGAAAGGAGAAATATATCTTTTGCTACTTTTTAAATATAGTCTTCTTTCAAAATGTCGCATGTAAACAAGCTGTGAGTTGAAGGATTTGCTTTTGCGTTTTCCGAAAAGAATTATTTCTACTCTTTAGTTCAAAAACGTGAAATGCATGGTATTAAAATTTCTAAGGGCAAAATAAGCAACAGTGTTAATGGGAAATTGGAAAACATTAAACATTTCTTCTACATGGAAAGAAGATTTCAAAGGAATACTTGAAAGAAGTACGTATTGTTTCTAGCATTTTTAAAGCTAAATTACTTATAACAAGAAAAAAATCTGCCGACTCAGAAATCCATTTCAAAGTCTGTAGAACCCTGTATAAAAACTATTTAGCAGGGGATAAATGGAAATATATTGTCACTCTTGATGGAGCAGGGTTTATCTAGGTCGCTGCAACACACACATAAGAAGTGGGGGATCTATTTAGTATTATCGAAGACGAAAAGAAAAAACGTACAGACCTGTTTCCACCAACAGAAAGAAAGTTTCATTAAGAAGTTTATGATTGTCGCAGGATTCTCTTACAATAGGAAATCTAAAATAAAAAGAGTAGAAAAAAAGTTTAAATCAATTCAACATATTATCAAGAGAAAATTTTACGTCCAGTATTTGCAGACAGTTCTTTGTTCCAATAACTTTCAAAAAGTGTAGCTTCATCCAGACAAAGCAACATGCCATGAAAAGCACTACCGTATTCCTTGAGAAAATGAAGACTGATACAGATATTCCTTACATACCTTTTCCACGTATTCCTGCAAAGTCCCCTGACGTTCATTTATGGACTGTGCCTTTGGTGTCTTTAAAAGAGCTCTTCCTAAAGGCAAACCCACCACGATTGATGGACTCTGGAAAGCAGTGGAAGAGGAATGGAAAGAATAGCTCTGAAAATTTTGCGAAAAGCGCTTCTTTCACGGAAATCACGATGCAGATTAATCCATCATGCAGTCCAGAAAAATGCTATCACATCGAACATTTAAAAAATGCTCTTTGTATTTTAAATATTAATTAGACGGCACAAAATCATTCTAAAAGTGTCTATAACCCTCTGTAAGTGACAGTTTTTTTAATAAAGCGTTTTAATCTCTGTAAATAAAATGCCCAAATAACTTTTGTTTGAATTAATTAACAGATTATTTAAGTAAGTCAATGAATTATTTAAATAAAACTATAAAATTGACTTAAAATTTATTAAATGAGATAGCATTGCATTACTTAATTAGAATGGCGCAATGACAGTTGACGGAAATTTTAGCGAACTGAATAAATACTTATACATTATTTTAAAATTTATTTTTATGTGTTACTAGACGCTTGCGCAACAAGCCGCTTAAAATAGTTATTATAAAAAAGGAAAAAAGTTACATAAAGATTTTTATAAATTCAGCTAGTGTTATTTTATAGGGGCAGAAATAGTTAATAATAATAAAGAGAAAGAGCTGCGTGTATTGCTTTGAAGTCACCAAGTTTGCTAGTGAGTAAAAGACAGATTACATTTGGAAGAAAAATTAAATAACGCTTTTTCTAACGGCATCACATAGGCACGAAGAAGATCAAAATATTTTGTTTCGATCAGCTGTAATTCATTTAATTAGTTACGCTTTGCCGAGATGCGTGTTACGCTTTGCCGAGAGGCTACGCGTTTCCTTTAAATTTTAGTTTTCTGTTTAAATTTGAAGCATGTACAGCTAGGTGGCTTTGCTAGGTGGTAATACGTTACTTTTAAATCGTAGAGCTTATTAATTATATTTTCATTAAGTTCGCATAAAACATGAAATAAATAAAAAGCCTAATTCGAAATCCAGAATTCGATATTCTAGGGGTACATATTTGAGCGGAGGACCACGTGTGTTCAAAATTTGATGGCTCTCACTGCTGCCGATTTTTCACAGTATACACAGACGTATACACAGACTCATCTCCAACTAAGCAAGGCAAACAGTCTTAGGCTCTTCCCAACACTGACGTCACTTGCTTACGAAAGTGAGAGAAACGAAGGCTCAAAGGTGGTAGGAAAGAAGTTACTTTTGAACTGACTAGAAGTCAGTGACGTCACAGTGTAGAGACATTAGGTTATTTTTTTTTAAAACAAGAGAGATGAAAAATGAGCAATGCCCTCACCGGGATTCGAACCACGGATCTCTCGAATACGCGCCGAGATTGTTTACCACTACACCACGAAAGCATGCCAAGAAGGCGGGAGAAATACCTTATATACTCCCCCTTTTAAGGGCGATCGGGGATTAGGGGACCCAATCGCCAAATCTTGGTGGTGGATGCCTAGTTCGAATACCTAGTTCGGGCGCCATTTTAGAATCATTATTAGAATTTTCGAAACAAGGAAATCGAAGAAATGAGCAGTGCCTTGACGTCTCGAATACGCGCCGAGCGTGCTGACCACTACACCACGAAGGCATGCCAAGAAAGCGGTAGAAATAACAGAAGCGAAAATCTTGTAGTATAATAACCTTGATGTCTACTGTTAAATAATGAAGATTCTATATGTATGTTGGTATGTTTCCGGCACTGTAGAAAACCGCCGGCATCTAGAGCCACCAAAAAAATAAGTCAGAATTTTGAATTTGGAAATTTCATTTATTTATTTGGCATTTTCGCTAATTAAATGATATTTTGAAAGAAGCTCGGCTATTAAAAAGCAATGTATTTCTACTCTGAGAAGCGCAAGATATATATTTATGTTTCACATTTAATCAGAAAACTGGACAAAGCAGTATGTTGCCGCTCGCCAAAGAGTAAGATATTTATTTGTCTTTCAGATTTAATAGAAGAACTCAAGTGTTAAGAAGATATATGCAGCTAAAGCAAAGTGTAAATATTAATGCGAAAGGTAAAATATTAAATTTTTCTTTCAAGATTAATTTGTCAGATATTGATTAAAAGCTAAACAAGCTCTTCATATTTATTATTGCTAATTACTGGCTGGATCCACGAAATTACATTAACTAGTAATTTCATTAAAATTATTATTTACTTTTTCTTGTTTTTCATAATAAATATTTTTAAGAAACTAGTCATTTAAAAATTAAGACTAATTAATATATTCCTTCTACCATCTCAGAAAGCACAAATGGAATAGAACCCGAAAGTATTTCCATTTGCATAAAGTGAGCCAAACCAATTAATTTTCGGCTACTGAATGTTTAAAACAAAGAAAGCAAATCCAGCTGCTGTATTGGTTTCAATTTTCGCTAACAAGACCACAAATGTCCAGTATTTAAAAGAACACCACCTACCTCCTTTACTAAATTTAACAGCAAAGGTCAGAGTTGATTACAGTACTTTCTGTTAATAACCTCCCAGTAGCGGAAAATGCTAACATAATCATCTGACTGGAAACTGCAGCCAATTACAGGAAAGGCGACCGGAAAGCTCACTTTGTGGAACTCTTCCGCAGGATGGCGAACTGAAGAAGAATCTCTGGAAACAAATTACTCTTTTCCCGGTAAGAGAGTACTTGGAGCTATGGCATGAGATTACTTACCTCAGTACAGAGCTGAGAGAAAGTTACCTGTGCGTGTCCGAGGGACTGCCTACAAATGTAGGAATCACTGAATGCATTCGATAGACAATTTTAATGGTTAAGTCTTCATACCATATTTCTACATTGCTATAAAAGTAATAAATATTTGCTCATGTGCATATATAATACAAATATAAGTTCCCCTCTCGATAGCACACGTCACTCTCAAATATGTCACTTTATTTAAAAGTGATGCATTTGGTAAGCAAACTTCCGAAAGGAATTCGAATTTAGTTAGTTTTTCAGATTTTTTCCCTTATTTTAAAAATTAATTCTAAAAATGTTTCTGCCATAATCTCAAAGTTTCAAACTATTGAGATTATGGCAGAGCTTTCGAAGGCTATATCCTAAGAGAAATGGTGTTTCCTTGAAGGCCTTTTTAAGGAAACCTTGTAAGGTTTTAGTTAAACTAACAAAGTTTTATTTTAATTTAAATCTTTCTATCTCTTCTCATTTTCAACTTCCCGTTAGATGCAGCGCGCGTTTTCAGCTTATGCTAATTTGAAGTGGAGCCAACGACTATTTAAGCAAGAGGTAGAAACCTCTTAGACTGAGAGAGCTTTTAGTCTCAGACCACGATCATTCTATTCGGCGTTCGCCTGACCAGCTAGCAGTTAAATTCTAAGCCATAGTGCTTGTTACGTGATTTCTTATTGAAATAAATCCAAGTGCGTTAGTATTAGTAAATCTTGCTACGCACCATTTGGTTAAAGGCCAACCTCGCATATAGCTCTGTGAGCAAAGATTAATTTAATTTCTATTTAGCTGATTGTTCATTTTAGACCCAAGTATAGTCTTTTACTTTCTGTATCTCTCCCGAGTTGGGAAGTGGTTGTAAATAATATTGATTTAATAAAACAGAATTTTAAATCCCTTTCGAGTGCAGTTATTCGCCGACTCAATCACAGTATCTACCACAGAACATAGCTGCATTCAGCTCCCTGTTCCAGATCAGGACTTAAGGAGTTCACGAAGATGTTTGCCAAGAATATGCACCGAATACTCAGTCCTGACAACCTACCTCTTGTTTCCACGTTGTACATAATAAAAAACAACGAAAACTTTCTTGCAACGAGCCTTTTCGCCTTGGTTTTAGCAAGGATTGATTGGTTTGGCTGATTATGGCAAAACACAAGAGGTGGTTATCTGCGCAAGGGGAGGCATGCCTATATGGAGGACTTTGTAGCGGATAATGGCTCGTGATTACTCATGGAGCGCATGTGTTCACTCCATGCAGGGAAAACCAGAAAGACGTCCATGCAGAGAGCCTATTCGCCGGGACTGAGTCCGGTTCAAACTACTAGTATTCAGCGTCTTTACCGCTCGGTTACACTTGGCCCAAAAAAGAAATAAATATTTTATTATTTTATGCAAAATATTTTCCTTCGATGTAAAATTACTGTCAATGCGATTTTATTTACACTGCAGAATCAATCAGAAATAAAATTTATTTCAGAGAAAAATATTTGATTTCTAATTCAATACTCGAAATGTGCTAATTTGCCCCTGAATTTGGATTTCTGAAAAGCCCCAAAAATCCAGTTTCGAATCACATCTCCCTTATTTCGTTCAACACTCCAACTTCTACGTCAAACAGTAACACTTCTACTGTCTTCAGCAATAGCGTAATCGTGATGTTTAGATAAGCTGAATGGAGCCCTAATGAAACTATAAAAAGGGAGAAATTTTTGCTTACCTGTGCTACTTATTACGTTGAACTCCTTTATTTAATTTGCCGTTAGATAAATATTAATGGTTTTAATTTATATTTAATAGTATTACGCAAAAATTGATTTCTCATAAGATTTTCTTTTTCAAAATAAATTAGTAAGTTTGGGAATGATATGCATGTGATTTGGCGATACATTTTGGTTACATTTGGCGAAAAATTGGTTCATAATTTTTTTGTAGCTTCCGCTTGTTTGCAATAGCTGAATACTGCTGGAAGTGACCTAATCATCAAGTTGACGATCACTCGAAAATGTTTAACTACATTTACACCCATTAGCGTTTTTCACACAATAGTTTACATCAACGCAACAATGACATTACTTATTCTACGTATACTTAATAATCCAATACTTGCATGCCAACTAATTTTTACGAACTTTTTAAAAATTATTAGTCCAAAGGGCGTTAGCCCGGAAGAACTATTAATTTCGTTTTGGCATTTTACGTCGTCCACAGTAATAGGTCGTTCACAGTATAAAAGCCTAAATCGTTTTTCAAATTGTTGCTACCAAATATTATCGCCCTGTATTATTTTTAAAAAAGAAATAAGTAATGAGGAATCTGCATATGTATATTTAAAAAACAATGGTACCTAGAGCCATCAAATTTTGTATAACGTACTTCTCCAGCCGAATACGGGCATCTGGAAACCCAAATTTTGAATTTGGAATTTGTTTTATTATTTGTTTCATATTTTGTAGAGCATTTATGAGTTTTTGATTAAGAAACTCAATGATTTCAAAGCAAGCTAGCCATGGCAATACTGTACGGGAAAGCAATTATCTTCAGAGCGCGGGACTGTGTATCGGAAATTCTAAAGATATGCTCTTTTTATATTATTTTGTGATATTGCTGTGGAATTGAATTTTATGGTTTAAATACGAAGAACAAGCCTTTGAGCGTAATATAAAATCTGAAAATTTTCAGATTTTTTTTATTAATTTTTTTTCAGTATTTTCCTCAGATTGCATCTGAGACAAAATCATACCGCAGTAAATCTTATCAACAAAGTAAACAAAGTAACAAAATGTGAAAACTATAAAGAAAATGTACTTATTATTGTTATTGTGATAGTTATCAATTTAGACCATTTTATGTGCGAAACTTCCATAAAAATTAGTAGTAGCCAATAAATAAACAAATAAAATAAAATAATATAAACTGCCCCTTCACTTTACAATAAACAAGTAGCTGGCTTCAGGGAAGGGGGAATGGAAATCCAGTTTTCCAGATTTCTGAATATCCAGTAGGCTGAAAACCATGTTAATTAGGATATTTGAAATTCTATTTTAATTAAAAAATTAACTAACAATTATTTAAAGGATTTGCATTTTCAAAATCTCATATCACAGTTTACTGGAAGAATTTTAATATTATCCAAATAAAAATAGTGCTGACTTCTTCCAAATTATAAACCTAAATTTTTATTACTAAACGAATAAAAATGTAATTCAAAAAGAATAAAATTTCGATTTTGAAAACTCTGACCTTTCTGACCGCATTTTCGTTTAGAATGCAAAATGGTATAGACGTTTAACTATCGAAATGTTGAAAAAGAATATTATTGCTTGAAGAAATATATTATCGTTTGAATAAAATTAAGAAAATGTTGTACAGAGAAAGGTTTGCAGTTTATATATTTTTGCTGCGGAATTTCAGCATGGGTCTCAGATTTTATTTTTGATGTATGCGATATGCGCATGAACTATAATTAAAAATTTTGTAATCAATATCGATTAATAATAATTTTATAATAATTAATATGTAATCTATCGTTAGAAACTTGTATTAATCATGATTAAAAACTGCTACTTTTTAAGAAGGAAGGATAAAATTATTTTTCCAGTTATCGAATTTGTTACGCTGATGAGGAAAGCCTTTTCATACTTTGAAACAAAACAGTTCAGGCTTCTCGACTGGCAACAGTTTCTGATTTTTACTTTGATAAAAACTGGTGGGTAAGAATAATAGTATCCCTCTGAAGTACTAAAAATTAAAGATTTTTAAAGAAAAAATAAGTTTTATTACTCATTTTAATATTTGAACGGTATTTTTAAAATAAATCTGGCAGCTTTGGAACGAAACTATATGTTGCTATTGCTATTAAAGCTTGATAAACTAAACAGAATATATTGTTTCCTAAGCTATAATTCTTGTAGCAGCTTAAGCGATAAAGGTTTAGCTAAAAGTTCTCGCTGTTTAGAGGATGGTAACAACCTTGGGTTAAAATCTGGCGAATTCTTTAGCGAAGCCAAAACACTGTTCTGGAATTTTCCGTCAGCTATGAATCAAACTAAAATCTCTTGGAAGTATTTGATTGGAATTTGAAGGATCAGATTACATTTTTTTAGTCTATTTCTTCTTAGCCTCCTTTCTTTTCTTAATAAAAAATCTGATGCTTACACCAGATGACTTCCTTATACGGAATATTAAATTATACGCATTTTTTCCTGCCTTTCATTTAAACTTATTTCCAGGAATTTCATTAAAGATATATTTTTTTCATTCAATTAATTCACTACTCACTTCGCGTCAAGGCAAAAAGTACATAAAAACTCATAATACCTATGTTAAAAATTGAAAGATATAGAAAAACGTAAAACACCAAATACAATTAAGACAATTAAAATTTTTTTTACAATTAAAATTACAGTTTCTGCACAAAAACAAGCAATTCGGCCAGCAAGCAAGAAGGCAGATTTTTCAGTGCACAATACTGAAAGTCTACTTTTGGTCTTACGCGGCAAAAAGACACTGAAGGCGCAGAAACTGACTTAATTTGTTGTGGACGCTATGCTGAGTCAATGTACGGGATAATTTAATGACTTAAATGATAATTCCAGAATGGATTAAGCATGCTTTAATTCGCAATAATAAAAGAAGACGTTTCTTTGTTGTTGCGAAGCTTAATTTCTCTAGATTCGCAACAAATCCACTATTCTACTAAGTTTCAGATGTAAACAAATATGGCTGCCATGCCCAAAAAATTAGACTTAGTCGCACTTAAACAACTTTTAAATTATTGATAATTGTACATCTATAATAAGCAGGTTAACTAAAGGCATAAAGACCTTAACCGGAAGATAGGAACAACATAATCCAATCATTTTTAAAACAGAAAATGCACAATTTACAAACATATAAAAATAAAGAAACTGAGCTGAGTCAAGTAATAGAGTGGATACATATATATATACATATACATACATATAATATTTGTATATGTATACATATGCAAATATTTATATACTTTTTGTGCTTCAGATTGCAACCAAAATAGGAGGTGCATATCTACATGGTATAGCAGTCCTATATACAAAATTTCAACGTTCTGAGGCTACACGTTTTTAAGTTATGCAAGATACATGCTGATACATACGCATAGACGCCACAAAAAAATCTCCCCAGAATCCATTTTAAATCAGTTTCGTAAGTTTTTTTGGGGAAAAAGAGTCCTTTATTCTGTCCTTAGGTACAAATGTGGAGCAAAAACACCGTTAAATTGCATTCGATGGTAGTCTAAATAGATATTTTCGTTGAAATATGATACCCGAAATTTTTTTCAATTACAGTACTTCCTTTTTAATTCGTACAAGGAAGTAAAAAGGAATAGAACAGGTTTTTCAATCTGTTTCTTCTTATGTTCTTTTCCTCTCTTCATTAAGAAAGGTAAAATGAAAGAAAAAGAAAGTCTTCTTTTAAATGTTTCTAATTTTCCTTCTCATCGGGATTAAAACTTACAAAAGAGTCGAATTTTGGAATTAATTAATAAGAAATTATCAAAAGTATTTCGTAGACTGAAAGGAAAGAAAGCATTGACTTCATTTATATGTGAATTAAGTTTTAATCATGCCTTTAATTACAGTTTCGCCGCTTCATTTATTTTCCCCCTCCATCAGCGCTCCCGACCCTTGCAAAAAGTGATATATTAGATTCTCTTTGAATGTGATCTGTAGGCTTTGATTGAATGCGCTTTGGCATTTTAGGTATTTGTTTCACTTTCACTGGGCTTAATTATTAATTAAAACTCATCACGCAGTACGGAAACAAAATGGCAGTTTTTAAAGGCTCTTCAAATCATTTGCAGAGATGAACTTAATAAAACATGCTTAGATTTCTGCAGCAGTGTATACGGAAAAAAACATATTACCTGTTTGCATTGGATTTCAATGAAGTATGAACATGCGGACATGTTTTCGGAATTTTAGTTCCCACTTTGTAACTCATTTTCTTGGAATGAAAATCGCATCTATATGCAATTTGAACCAAGAGTGGCTGAGAACAACATGGATGAGACATGAAAATACAACACCATTTTCCACAAAATTTAACGAACATTATAGCCCAGAATGGCAGATTTCATTCATAAAATTCTACATGAGCCTAAAATAGCAGATTTTATCAGGTGGATTCTATAAGCTTACGTGGTTAACTCTCTTTATTTTGAAATCTCATATAGTGTCTTGCTTTAAAATGCGAAATTCAAGGTTATTTTCCGCCGCCCTTATTCAGTTGTAACCATAAACAACAAGCTGCGGAAAAATGTTCGAGTTGCTGAATTTTTTCTCCATTTCATTTCCGTTTAGCATCGTTCGCTTCATTAAAAGCATGCAAATGAAGGCTGACTAGAATTATAGTCTCAATTGAGGTAGAGAAAATAAAGGCTGTTCTGTGATGAAGATACAAGGTATGACCACGAATGGATGGAAGCAAATGATCTTGAAATAAGTGTTTTAAAATAACATAATGCCCAGTTACGACCCTCGGAACAACAAAAAAAGGAGCTAACACTGTTAAATAGTGGTGCGATTTAAATCACATCCCATCCTGTTTTCAGCCATTGCTACCTCAATGTCCTTGAAGTCAATAACTGATTTTGGTGCTCAAAGTAAGGTTTGAGTTGCAGAAAATGTATATTGTATTGCAAGACGAAAATACACTTCAGCCTCTGTAGCCAATATGTGGATCTGCTTTTCTGAAGCAAGAGTTGGTTGGCCTCCACAAGCTCAAGCGAGGGACGCCTTTTTAATGTTTGTTGCACTGAAATAGAAGACACTTTAAAGAAGAAACCTTTAATATGTCAATTGTCAGGAAAAAAAAGACATGTTTTATGCTTCTAAGTATATTCCATTTTTGTATTGTACATGCTTTAAAAATCTACCAACTTGTTCTACTCCTTCTGTCAAAAGGTTCTCTACATCAGGTTTCTGATGAGAAAAATGATGAAAACTGTTTTTGCTAATTTATCTTAAACTAAATGAATGCTCGTTACTATATTGTAATTTCGATCAATAATGTTCAAACCAAACAACTGCATAGTACTCAAGCTGGGAAACTCATTATTTTATGCAAATATTATACTTCCTAATTCATTTCTTCAAAGTAGTTATTTTTCTCGCAGAATTTAATGGATCTAAATTTTCATTATCATATAAAAAGCCAGCAAAAATGTGCTAGCTCCTTCTTTGTTACTTTTTCTTCATTTATTTTTTATTGCATTTTCGATGAAGATTTTTCTCAAAACTATCTAGAATATGCATATTAAATTTCACTTTCAAACTATTGAAATGGAACTTTAACTGCTGGAAGAAAGATTATTATGTTTCGTATTCTTCCAAGAACAAAATTTTTTCTTCTTAACAGAAATTGAAGTTTTATGATATAATCAATCAACAATTTATTAGAATGTTTATACTGCTTAATTCCTAGGTTTCTCTAACAGAACGTGTCCACCAGTGACCGAGCGGTAAAGTCTTTAACACTGGTAGTTCGGTCCAAGGTCTCAGCTCTGTCGAATGGACTGGCTGTATGGGCGCTTTCGTGATTTTCGACATGTGTAACGTGTGTATGAGACAATATCCCTCAAAAAGTCCTCCGCGAAAACATCCCTCCTCCTGGGCAGAGTACCCTCGTGTGCCTTGCCATAATCAGATAAACCAAACAAAAACTAACAAACATCTTTTCTTAGCTTTTTTTAAAATCGGAGACTTTTTAGTAGTTTTTAGCTGTTAGAAAAAATTCTTATATAAAAACACTGGCTTTTAAAACTGTCGAATTAAACTGGAGCAATTAAAGTTGTTAGTTCATTATTTTACCTGTGTTATGAATTTATACTTCAGGAAGATTTCTTTTTTTCACAGAAAAATGCTGACTGAAATTCAATGGAGTAAGTGGAACAAATTTCAGTTTTCGCTTCTAATATTTCTCTTGATGATTTAACCTACTCAAATAAGCTCACAATTATTACAAGAAGATATGATATTTAGTAGAAGTAACTAAAACTTGCAACATGCAGTAACCAGAATTTCTTCCTCCTGCCAATTAAAAGTAAAATTTGTTTCTCAACTAAATTTTGTATGGACGAAAAAAATGAGAACATTATAATTTTTTGAGAGCAAAGAAGATTATCATTTTTGCCTCAAAATGAAAAAAAATCCTCCATTCGAAAAGATGAAATATATAGAACTTCAACAGCTAATAATACTTTGTCCCTTAAACACACAATTTTGACATCGACTCATCGAAATTAACCAGAAAATGCTTCCCTTTGAGGAACTGATTTCCTTGAAGTCTTTCGAAAACACGAAACTCTGCCTTCTTTAGGTTAGTTCAGATCCTATTTTTTCCAGCGCTTTCAAAGTTCTAATGATTTAGCTTTTTCGAGTTTCATTTCTGCCTTTCCCCACAGATGGCGCCATATTCTTTTTTCTCTTTGCCCTGCCCGTTGATTTTCCTATAAGCCTGCTGTTGCTTCTCTCTCTTCTGCACATTTTTTCTCCTGAAAAAGAAAGATCTATGTGGCATCTTCCTGAAATCGATTAAGTGTTAGTTTAGAATTTATCACAGTTTAAGTTTGTAGTGAATAACTCAAAGGCACTTTTCCTTAAAGTTATTTTTAACGGTTTGGCAATACTATATTTTTTTATTAGGCTTTGCTATTAGTATTTCTCCCAATTTTGCCATGAAATAAAAGAACGATGGGTGACAGTAAATGGCTCATAACAGAATATAATTCTGGTACTGGATCAGATAGCGAATCTGAAGTTTCTATAAATGATTCTGGTAGTCTGAAAGTTCTTTATAGGAATTCTCTAGTGATGATGAGCAAACGGAAAGTTGAGATGATCTAATTCAGGTTCGAAACTTTTGTGAAATGGGTACAAGTTATCCTCCTCCTCCACCGTCGCGATTTCCTTTCACAGCGAATTTGTTTCTTTCACATTTATCTCCTGTAAAATTATCTTTCCAGTTCCACAGTTTCTTCAGAAAAAAAGCCAACTTTAAGTAAAAATGCCTTAATTTCGCCGTAATTAAAAATTTCCTTAAATTAATAAATGCAACACTTATAACAGTTTTGACTACTGATTTAAATTCATTTAATCGATTAGAATACAAAATTGTTTTAAAAGCATGCTTATTTTTGGTCACAATGTTGCAAGAAAATGAAACAGTTAAGTGGTTAAAAACAATCAACTAGTATAAGAGCTAATTTTGCGAAAGGCTTTGGTTTGAATGACTTATTAAAAGAAGATAATGGTAAGTAAGAAAGCGTTAGATATAATTTTGCTAATTTGTGTTGAATTTATTCTCAGCTAACTGAAACAGATCATGAAAGAAGCTCTTTATTACTAGAAGAGGAAGATGATAAAAAAAATCAAAGTTACTGAGAGATAGTAGAAAAATATAACGGAAATTTCGTAAAAGCAGAGTTAAACATAGAAATGCATTTTAACAGAATTTTTAAAGCCGAAAGTTGTGTTAATTCTTGCTCCGTTCAAAAACGAAAGTAAAAGTTACCAAGGATCGAAGCTTTTAATTTTATGGGGACATCAAAGATTTTTTCGCTTTTTGGAGCCAGTTCAAAAGTATGCATAAAGTTAGAATGTTGATTTTGATTTTGATTATATTGAGCAACTTTGATTAAAACTTTTAGCAAAGCTGTCAAGCAAAGATTTGTTGTTGAGTACGAATAACCTTATTTGCATGAATTTCGTGCTTAGAATTTCTTCTTCTTTTGGTCGAGTTACTTGGTATTGAAACCTTCGCCGCCATGAAAACTCTCTATTAATTGAAAGCATTCTAATGGGCTGCGATGTAACTTTATTAACGCTTCTACTGGATTATTTGCTTTGAATTTTGCAAAACACAGATAGCAGCTCTTTAAACCTTTTGAAGATCTTACCGTGAGAAGCTGTAATTTAGTCAAGACTGTAAATGAATTTTGCTGAATATTTCGAAGTTTAAAGAACTATTTTCAGAAATGCATGTATGTAAAGAACTAGGAGTACTAAGTTGAAACTTTTGGCAACTATTACTGAATTGTTTCACTGGACTATTTCACTGTTTCACTGGAGTAGCGTTTTATTTTTGATCAAGAATGAGGATCATTGGAGAATATTTTGTCAATAACCGAATGAAGGTAATCAGAAGTTTAAAGTTAAAGAAGCAATGGAAGCATGTCACTGCAAGCTACCATCCGGTTAACTTCTCTTCTAGAGGCTGTTCCGTTAAAGGTTTGCTTAGATCTAGATGATGAGAGAGTCCACCATAACTTAAACAGAATGAAAAAAATTGGCCTATTTCTGAAATTCAATTTAACGTAGAAGAAATTTCTACAGAAGGAAAAAAGGAAATAACCGCCTTAGTTCCCTCTGTTGCTCCTGTCGAAAAATGGTACTTATATATATCATTTGTCTGAATATTCAAGAATAATTTGATTGGTAGCTTGGATACTGCGATTCTTTCAGGATTCTAGAAATCCAAATCACAAATTGAAAGAATTAGCTGTTCAGGAAATAGAAGCAACTGAAAAAAAGATTTTGTTAGTTGGTCAAAAAGAATCTTTTCTCAAGTTGAAAATTCTTTGATGTTCACCATTTTCGTTGATGAAGAAGGTCTGATGAGACTGAACACGGAAATCGTTTGAAGGGAAGGCATATATAATTTCGCATATTCTAAATTTTTACCTTCTGATTATCAGGTTGTGAAAAAATGCTTTCTTAATAAGGTTGATTGTCTATTTTATTCGATTCACCCAGGTGGATTTCCTGCTTTGTTTGATTACTCAAATGTATTGCCTGCTGCCTGTTTTATTTACTTGATGAAGTGGATTGACTGTTTGATAACTTAGGTAGACTTATCATTCGATTCGAGTTATAGAACTATTTCAGAGTCGAGGTAATTTTGTGAAATTTTCAAAGGTGAAAACAGCTGCCGTGTGAACCGATCCATCTTTCGCAACAACTGTATATTTTACAGGGCGTGGAAGACGATAGCATTTTTTGTCTAATCAAAAAACAGTTCAATATTCCTGCTAGTAAAGACATTAAGGTTTCTGATAAGATAGTTAAATTTAAAAGTGATTTGACAACTGTAAAACCTTCACTTTACGACTAGTCTTTTTTTCATAATTGTACTAAGCATATTGTTGTTTACTCTCCATGTTAAGTACATTGTATATTGATTAATGTTCCACCCACCATAAATCAAAAGGCGGAAGGAGGTGTCACGAACAACTTAACGATTGTGTAAACGTAATTCTCCTTAAAACTGTTTTTCACGGTTTGGCAACACTGTATTTTCTTACGTTTCATATTTAGAATATAAAATGAAAGGCGGAAATGCCCCATGTTTTTCTACTGAGGTGAAGTAACTGTTTAATTTTGATTACTTAAGTAGATTTGTAGAGACATTAGGTTTTTTCGAAGCAGGAGACGTGAAAAATGAGCTATGCCCTCGCCCGAACTGGAACCACGGACCTCTCGAATACACCGAAGGCATGTTAAGCAGAAAGAAAGCAGGAGAAATACCTTATAGATTGCCTGCTTCGTTTTTGATTATTAATTCCTTTTTTTGCATTTTTTTCTGGAGAACCGACTGAATGAATGAAACTCAGATAGAATCTCGCAACAAAATTTGCCTTTTTGGCCTAACTTTAAATGAATGTAACTTTCAGTACTTCTGATTAAATAAAAGTGTATTCAACTGTAAAGTCTTCTAGATTTATTTACTATTTACTATAAGTCAACTGTGAAATCTTTTATGTTTATTTGCTGAAACCAAAAGCACTGGTTGATAAAATACTGTTATAAAAGATTACCACGATGTTCTTATTTTACTTTCCAGTCTTTGTAAATATTTTATTGAACCCTAAATCTAGTAAAAGCGGAATCGTCAAGGCAACTGCATCAGACTGTGAAACAGCTGCAATTCTTTTTCTTTTGTTCTTGTTGCTTGTGATTTTCTGCAAGAACCAATTACAACACCCGCTATTACTTCTCCATTATCAGTTAGGCTAAATGTACTGACTCTTAAGCCCATTCTGCCTTTCTTCTTTTCTTGGTGGAGGGAGAAAACAAAGAAAAGAAAAGAATTGTAAAGTGAATATGTGTCTCAAGAAACGAAACGCAAATGTTGAGTAATGGTTGTAAAATAATTGTTTAATGCTCGACGTGAATATTTGAGCCAACGATTTTCTCTTTTTTCCTTAACTTAATGCATTTGAATTTTGCTTTTAGAATTTTTAATCTCAATGAAACTGATTCATCCTTGCATTAAAATATTCTAAGCATAACTTTAAGATGAAATGAAGTAGTACATAGCTCAATCAGTACAAACTTTTACATTAATAAAAATTCAACTTCTAATCTATTCTTAACATACATCCTAATATATAAATAATACTTTTTTGTTTGTAAAAGCAGGGGGAAAGATGGATAAAAAAGAACATTTTTCAAACTTACTTCAGATCATTTAAAACATTTAAGAAATATCTAAAGTAACTACAACATTTTAAAATATAATTCTAAATAATAATTATTTCTTATATCGAATAATAATCACAATAATTAGTCAGTAAATAGCTTTTAACGTAGTCATCAAAAATACGTTTTTTAAGACTAAAAAAATGTTAAATTTTCAGCTTTTTAAAATAATATAAATAATAATTCTCACTTTTTCAGCAATATTTGTCGAGAGCACACTAAGTAAACAAATATTTGTGAAAACATTAGCCTTTCCTCGTAACTACTTCGACAGCGCCGTGGTAGTGCGCTTGTTCGTACATTAAAAGGCCTAAATTTCGAATTTTAATCGAATTCTCGGCTTTACTTTAGGGCATATGATTAAAGACAGTACTTTAACAATCTAGATAGAGATTGCTTAAAATTGATGCTCTACAAGGCCAAAATCGATTTGCCATGGAAAAAAATACGTACCTTTCCCCAGAGTATTTCAGTAAGAATTATATTTTCTTGGTAATCGCTTTAATATATATTAAATATTGGAATAGGTAATGGTCGTCTTAAACAATAATATTATAAGTGTACTTACCACATTTACTTACTTTTTTCAGAAATAAATGTCACTTTCAGAAGTGGTCGCCAACAAGATATGGTTCTAGAAGAGGCTTCACTTATTTCCAAACTAGCAGCTTCATAATCAGTCATGCTAGATAACCAATCATCTGCGATTATTAATTCTATACACCTACTTCTGATTTTACGTGAACCTTTTTTTTACACGAATATGACCTGACATGAATGCGAAATAAATATTTCATTCTTTTTTTACGAGGGTCATTTTGATTTAGCTCAAGCGGGCTTAGCCAATTTAGAAGTTTTCTTTTAGGATAAATTCTAAGAAAAATCTGCATT
>KK112821.1:166355-180438 GCA_000611955.2 Stegodyphus mimosarum | reverse complement strand
TCTTCCTATGCTTTTTATTAAATTTTTCAGAACTAAATATCGTACTTATGCGGCATGAATATATATACCCAATTTGTTTGTAATATTATTTGTTACTAAATTAGTATTTTTGGACTTAATGACAACAGTGTGCACTGCTCGCAAATGGAAGATTCGTGATTCGAATCTCGGCGACGATGCAAATGAATTTTCTCATTCCTGTTCCTAGAAGTTTAAGGTATTTTATGTTAATTAACCAAATTTTATTATTTAATCTTTACTATAACTTCTTTCCGTTAGCTATCTTCAGGATACAAATGAGACTGAGGGGTATTTAAAGTTAAGGGGGCTGAGGGGTAAGACTGAGGGGTATTTAAAGTTATGTTTTAGATAGAATTTTTCGTAGCAGCGTTTGCAGCATTACCTTTTACCGCTGATCCCTGCCAGGTTATATTCTAGTTTAGCCGTTTGCTAGCCGACGTTAAAAATGCGCAGTTAGAATTTTGAGCCAGCTTTGTTAGGTTAAATTCGTATAATCTCCCCTATAATCTTTTCCAAATTGTAAACTCAGCTTTTATTATTTAATATACTAGCAGTAATAGAGTTTTGGTGGTACCAGCAAGTTGTGCTTTCTGATCATTAACCAAAAGGTTATTTAAAACCTACATAAAACCTTGTTGTACTGTTGAAGTGATTATTTGCTTGAGGTCTGAAGGATTTCGAGTTAATATTGTTACGTGCATACGGGTTCGTTATATATTGAATGCACAAGTCGTTAAAAAGTTAACAAACGTTTATTCTTTCCACAAGAAATAAATTAAAATGCTGAAATATTTCTTCACAGATCTTCGCACAGTATCACAATATCTCAAACGTTTAGCAAAAACTCAGTTCAAAACAGATAAAATAGTTCTATCTCACAGCGAAATCGCTACAATCAATACAGCATTAAGTAAACAAACAGCAGTTCGCTTTTTACAGCTACAAGTATAACAGCAACAACAACAACTGAGATGAGCTGTTTCACCTCGGCTTTTATAAGCTTTTTAATTATCAGTAGAACAATCACGATTTTTCTAGATTTTTCGGGATGGCAACAGTAATTACGAGATATTTATTTATTAAGCATTAAATGCACGCGCTCTTTTATTTTTATTGTTATTTTTTTTTACGTAGCTTTTTCTTCAAAAATCGTCTGCGTTGCTAAGGCAATTAAATCTAATTACAATTCTAAATAAATAGCCAAATAAATCTGAAATTCGTAACATTGCCCCCTTCCCAAGGACTGCACGTCCCGGGCAGTACAATCCCTGGACAGGAAGCCAAACTTACAACTAAAGCATCAGTGCTATAATAAACATTACTTTATAATAACAAAATAAACAATAATTCCAATAAGTTACTTTCAGCAAATTAAATTCTATCCAACGCTAAATACAATTCAAATACTATCAAATACTAAGTACAAATACTATCAAATACAAATGCTGTTAAATACAGATACTTATCAAATACTAATACTTAACAAATACAGATACTTATCAAATACTAATACTTAACAAATACAAATACTTATCAAATACTAATACTTAACAAATACAAATCAAATACTAAATACAAATAGGACCATGGTCTTATACTATGTACATTACTATTTACAATTATATACACTACGTACTATGGCCATAGTAATGAACTAACCTGTCATAATGAACGACTTTAGGTTTAGAGTTCGATGACTTACGGATCCGAACCACGACGTCGTTCAGCCTGTTTAGGACTGTGTAAGGACCATCCCAAGGTGATTGTAGTTTCGGAGAAAGTCCTTTTCGACGAGTCGGATTCCATAACCACACCTTGTCTCCTTCGTTGAAACGATGTCCAGTAGCTCTCGTGTCGTAGCGGGTCTTCATCTTCTCCGTCGCCAAGTTGACTCGCTCTCGTGCAAAGTTGTGCATCACTTCAAACCGGGCCTGGAGGTCTTGAATGTATTCCTCAGGCGATGAAGGCGCATCCGGAGGGCGACCAAACAAAAGATCACATGGCAGACGAAGGTCACGACCGAAGAGCATCTGAGATGGGGAATAGCCGGTAGTCTCGTGGACAGCACTGCGGTAAGCCAGTAAAAATAGTGGCAACTTCTTGTCCCAGTCCTGTTGGTTTCTGGAAACCACTAATGAGAGGTTATTGAGGATGGTTCGATTAAACCTCTCTACCATACCGTCCGACTGGGGATGTAAAGGCGTCGTTTGGGTTTTGTCAATGCCGAGTAGCTTGCAGAGTTCCTTGACTACAGCCGAGGTAAAATTCCTTCCCTGATCGGAATGTAACTGAAGAGGCACTCCGAATCTGGAAATCCAGTGCTGTATCATCATCTCTGCTACTGTGACAGCCTCTTGATCAGGAATAGGATACGCTTCAGGCCACTTGGTGAAGTAATCAATGGCAACGAGGATGTATTTGTTGCCATCAGCAGTTCGTGGCAGAGGTCCTAAGATGTCAAAGGCGATACGTTCAAAAGGTGCTCCTACATTGTAACGTTGCAGCTTCCCCCGGCTGCGTTTCTTCGGTCCTTTCCGACTTGCACAGGCATCGCAAGTTCGGCACCACTTTTGCACGTCATCCTTTGCATTATTCCAGTAGAAACGCTCCCGAACTCTCTGCAAGGTCTTCATTATTCCGAAGTGACCTCCTGCAGGGCTGCTATGTAATTCTTTAAGGACGTCCGGGATTCGGGATCTTGGGAGTACCAGCTGCCATCGGAATGTCTTTCCATCATCCGATTCGAATTTTCGGTACAAGACGCCGTTTCGAATATGGAGTGAGTCCCAGAGAGCCCAGTATTGTTTTGTCGTGGGACTATAGCTCGAAATGTCCTGCCAGGTAGGTTTTCTGTTTGAGGTCTCCATTAACTCAATTATGGGTTTAATATCACAGTCTTCCATCTGGTCTTTCCTGATTTCCTTGTCACTCCATGGTTCTGGATCAGCCGATGTTGATGTTGTAATTTGCCGTGCGACTGGATTAACCAGTTGGTATTTAGCTTCGACCCTGGAACAATATCGGCAGTTTTCTGGGCAAGGTCTTCTAGACAATGCGTCAGCGTTTCCGTGCGACTGTCCCTTGCGATGACGGATAGTGATGTCATATTCCTGGAGCCTCTGTATCCACCTGGCTATCTGACCCTCAGGATTCCTGAAATTTAAAAGCCAGGCCAATGATGCATGATCTGTGCGGAGCAGGAATTTTCTGCCGTACAGATAATGATGGAAATGTTCTACGGCTTTGACTATGGCGAGCAACTCTTTCCTGGTGACACAGTAATTCCTCTCCGGCTTAGATAGGCACTTGCTCCAGTAAGCCACTACACGTTCTTGGCCCTCTATTTCTTGGGACAGAACAGCGCCGACACTTTCATTACTCGCATCCGTGTCGAGAATAAATGGTCTGTCGAGCTGAGGATACGTCAGGATTGGAGCAGATGTTAAGGCTTCCTTCAGATTCTTAAATGCATCCTCACATTCTTTTGTCCACACGAACTTTTGCTTGCTCTCTGTCAGCTTGTGAAGGGGTCTGGCAATGGATGAAAAATCCTTCACGAATCTCCTATAGTAGGTGCAAAGTCCTAGAAAGCTTCTCAGCTGGTGGACATTTTCGGGACGTCTCCATTCTTTAACTGCTGACACTTTTTCAGAATCCGTGCGTACACCTTCAGCAGAGATGACATGTCCGAGGTAAGTCACTTCCTGTCTGAATAATTTGCATTTAGCGGGACTCAACTTCAGATTGGCTTCTTTCAGTTTCTGAAGCACCTTTCTAAGATTTTCCAAATGTTCTTCGAAATTCTTTCCGACGATGATGATGTCATCCAGGTATATCAGACAGGCTTCGTATGAAAGACCTTTTAAAACAGTCTCCATTAGACGTTCGAATGTAGCCGGCGCATTACATAGTCCAAACGGCATCACCTTGAACTGCCAAAGTCCGTGTCCTGTAGTAAATGCCGTCTTTTCTCGGTCATCAGGATGTATTTCTACCTGCCAATATCCACTCTTTAAATCAAGTGTCGAGAACCACTTGCTTCCAGAAAGAGTATCCAGAATGTCGTCAATTCTAGGAAGAGGGTAACTGTCTTTCTTCGTAACCTCATTCAATCGGCGATAATCAACGCAAAATCTAGTTGACCCGTCTTTCTTCTTCACCAGGACGATGGGAGATGCCCAGGGACTTGCTGAAGGCTCGATGACATTGCTTTCTTGCATGTCCTTTAAAAGTGTTCGCACCTCTTCCTGTTTCGAAATCGGCAGACGTCTTGGATGTTGCTTGATTGGGGGATGGTCACCAGTATCAATTCTATGCTGAGTTAAACTGGTTCGACCAACGTCAGAAGACGAGCGGGAGAAAACATCTTGAAGATCTTTAATGACACGCTCGGCAACATTCTTTTCCTCATCGTTTAATTGCGCATTCTGCAATAACTCCGATATAATGTTGTTTGAAGACACGGTTTTTGAGATGTTACTTTTTCTTTCAACGCTGGTTACTGGAGTACATTCTGCAACCACTTCACCTTTCTTAATAACTCTCGCCTTATCAGTTACATTGGCAACTCTCACCGGGATAACGGTCCCCGATAGGTCGACGAGTGCTGAGGCTATTAATACTCCTTTAGGGCTATTACAATTCTTGAGATATTCCATCACGCCGTAGCGGAAATTTCTATTTTCGGCTATGGATCCAGGAAGTAACATTTCTGTTCTTGCCGGTATTGTGATATCGTCTTGAGCTATAATTTTGTGGATAGATTTCACTCCTTCATCATTACTCCCGAATAAAGTTATGTCCTCAGAGGCAGAATGCAGTTCGTTATTTTTAAAGTCCAAGGAAAAATTGTATTTTCTTAAAAAGGCCAATCCGAGTATGCAAGGGTCTGTAATTTCTGCTACATAAGCCGTGTGATGGTAAGCGGCACTTCCAAAGGTGATGTTAACGTTTAATTTCCCTTCTATATTGATCTTCTCGCCCGATACAGTCTGGAGGGTAACGCAGGGCGGCGTCCAGATAAGTTTACCTTCGAGTTGTTGAGCCAAATCTTGTCGAATGATGGTAACATTGGCTCCCGTGTCGATCGTCATGTTACAAGGAATTCCATTGATTTGTCCCATGATGAAAATTCCGTTATTGCCGCCACTCACTGCAGAAATCTGAAGAGCTTTAAACTGGGGCTTTTCATTATCTGGCAACCTCCACCCCGCGAGATGGCCACGGATTAGTTTCCCTCCTTTTTGATAGGCACGGTCTTAACATACGTACCCCGGTGTGTTCTGCAGTTTCTTCGAATGTGCCCTTCAGCACCGCAGTTCCAGCACTTCACGGTTGGTTTCTTGTCACCAATATTCCTTGCCAAGGCATTTACTTTTCTGGTTAAATCGTCTAGGCGAGCAGTCGTTTGATCCACTGGTTCTTGTATGTGAGCAACTCTGATTGGGTGGCGGTCTCTACGAGTGGCTTGCTGTGCTGCCTCAAATTTCATGGCGTACACCAGAGCACTTTTTAAGTCCTTCACATCAGCCATTCGCAGTGCTTTCTGTATTTCAGGATCCCGGATGCCGTCGATGAAGTATTGCAGGGACAGGATTTCCCTTGTTTCTGTCGGGCACTCCGAAAAGGCGAGGTGGGACAGCCTTTCAACATCCGTGGCGAGCTCCTGGAGTGTTTCCGTAGGCTTCTGTTGACGGGATTTTAACTGCAGCCTGCTATAATCTTTTAAACACTTCTCTCCAAAACGCAGCTCTAAAGCGCCGGACAGAGCTTCGAAGTCTAGTCTCTGGTTTTCGGGAAGAGTGCAGGATATCCGCTGCGTCTGCTCTCAGAGAAGCGGCGAGACGACAGGCCTTAGCCTGGGAATGCGATCCATTCGCATCCGCCACTATAGCAAATTGTGTCTTATACACTTGCCAAGAGGTCTTCCCATCATATGTGGATAGCTTCAGAGAGGGACGAGCACTCATGGGTCGAAATTTGAAACTATCCGAATTGCTTCCTGCCTGGCTACGAATTTCTTTAAAATATCAAGTTCTTTCGCAACCGCAGAAACCTTGTCATCAATTTGTTGTTCGATTTGGTGTTGGACAGCAGAGACTCTTCCTTCGATTCGTTGCTCCACAGCAGAAACTCTTCCTTCTATTTGTTCTTTTACAAAAGAAACTCTTTCTTCTATGTGTTCAACTTTATTTTCAAAAGCGTCAATTCTGCCTTCTATGGCCTCGAATTTATTTTCTATTACGCTGGTAATTTCTCTTTTCATTTCCTCTTGACCAGCTTTCATCTCCTCTTTAACGGAGTTGACGGCCCCTTCCATCTTTTCTTGAAATGCAGCAAAAGCAGTGACAAGTTGTCTCAATTGTTCTTCCATTTCTCTCGTGAATGGCATTCAAATCCCACTTCTGACACCAAAAATTGTTACTTGCGTACGGGTTCGTTATATATTGAATGCACAAGTCGTTAAAAAGTTAACAAACGTTTATTCTTTCCACAAGAAATAAATTAAAATGCTGAAATATTTCTTCACAGATCTTCGCACAGTATCACAATATCTCAAACGTTTAGCAAAAACTCAGTTCAAAACAGATAAAATAGTTCTATCTCACAGCGAAATCGCTACAATCAATACAGCATTAAGTAAACAAACAGCAGTTCGCTTTTTACAGCTACAAGTATAACAGCAACAACAACAACTGAGATGAGCTGTTTCACCGCGGCTTTTATAAGCTTTTTAATTATCAGTAGAACAATCACGATTTTTCTAGATTTTTCGGGATGGCAACAGTAATTACGAGATATTTATTTATTAAGCATTAAATGCACGCGCTCTTTTATTTTTATTGTTATTTATTTTTTCTACGTAGCTTTCTCTTCAAAAATCGTCTGCGTTGCTAAGGCAACATGAAGCAAATCTAATTACAATTCTAAGTAAATAGCCAAATAAATGTGAAATTCGTAACAATATTACACTAATCGGACCCTGTTAAAGAACCTAATATTTTTCACAAGCTCGTACTTGTAATTTACAGATGCAAAGACTAAAAAACAAAAGGCCGTACGGATTTGGTTTAAATGACAGTCTATAAAACGAGCTCTTTTACTATTCAGATATTTATGATTGAAGGAAACTAGCGTTTAACTAAAACCCGGAGGCGAACTGATCACCACTTTCACTGACAAGAGAAACTTCTATTGGACAGAAAAGTTTAAAGTAAGGACAGTATTTCTAAATTCTTCAGTATGTTTTAACAGGAAGTACACATCCAAATACTAAAACGAATTCTTTACGTTAGGCTATAAAATTCTAGATCGGATAGCGAATTTTTGTTTTCCATTCATAGATTGCAACCGTCAGCAAAATTCTGAGCTACACTAATCGGAAGAAACACGTAGCTTTTATCAATCATTGCCTTACTCTCTACGTATGAAATCTTTCAACTATTTTCTGTTCCCCAAAGTCACATCTTATGTAAAGAATGCAATTTGGAAGCACTTTAGAATTCAAAAAACTTAACAAAAGAATTACTTTTTTTTAAATCTGAAAGATTTTAGGTTTTAAAGGTCTCAGGAAAGGCTTTTTAAGATTTTTCATACACTCTCTGAGCTAGTACTGTACAAGTCTGCCCGTCACGCACTCCTGCTAACCCCTTTTGGGGGGGATGTGGTCTTTCTAGCTTATTTTTAAGCATCCCTTTGTAGGACCCTCCGTCTTTCTTGTAATGAAACAGCTGAAATGCGTGTAGAAACCACACAGGAGAAGGGTAAAAAGAACCCTTTATTAACTCTTTTAAACTTCACAATGCGTCGACTTGACGCTAATATACTACGCCTTACTCGGGTGGTAACTCAAATAACAAAAACTAAACTAAAAATTCGTAGTAGAATTACGCTACAGGGCTCAGAATATCCTGTTTCCTAAACGAGCATTGAAAATCTAGTAGCAGCAAAGTAATAGTAACAATAAATGCTAAACTCCCGCTACAAAAGCACAGTGTTCGCCCACACTTCTCTAACTTTCCCTCTAGGACTCGGTATTTAAACTTTTTCTCCTCAAGGTAGAATTTGCATTCATTCATTTGTGCGCTATCAAATTTAAATATTCTGGCATTGGCAATAAGGGGAAACGAAGACTTCTAGGAAAGTAACGCAGAATTAAATTAAATTGGTTATTTAAAATAAATATAAATCCCTACGCCTTTCTTCGCAATTGCGCCACCTACAAGTTCAACAATAAAATGACAAAATTTTTAAAAATAGCATAGCAGCATATGTTTAGAATTCCTAATGCGAGTGAATTGTTGGCATACATTTTTCGTTTTTTCTTTCACTTTTATATCTTTATCATATCAATGTTCAGCTTTCTTAGCAAGATAGCTTAGAAAAATTTGTCTTTTTATTATGAACTTTTCGTGTGATGCTAACTTTATTTATTGAATATCATATTCTTTCACGTAAACTAGATAAAATTTGATTCAACAGCAAAATCATAAAATATTTATAAAAAACAAACCTTTAGAATTTCTGATAGAAAGTCTCTCGTGTTTGAGATAAAAATATTTTATTTCGTACAGTACTGTCATTTTCGTTTTCATATCGTTGAGTTTGTTAATCAAAAATTCATTAACGTTTTACTAACTATGAAATAAAAAATAATGAAAGAAATTCTAAATTCATAATTCGGACTTCCAGGTACCCATGTACGTGTGGAGAAGTATGTTATTCAAAATTTGATGGCTCTAGGTACCGTTGTTTTTTTCACAGTGCGAGGACCATACATGCATACATGCATATTCTTCATAGTTTAATTTCTTTAAAAATAATACAAGGCGACAATATTTGGTGACAATAATTCGAAAAGTAATACGTCATTTATAGTGATCTGACGCAAAATCTCATTTCGTAATTAATAACCCATTTTGGGTTAAAACTTCAGAGCTGATTTCTACAAAAGTGTTCAAAAGATGCGTATTTGCTAAGCTAATGCCAAAAGTTTGGACTGTACTAAAGAAACAAAACGACTTAATATTTCTAATTACCTACATTCCTAATGAATATTCTACAGACATGCTGAGGCATGTTGCTGCAGTCAAGTCTGACGGCAAAACCTAATTTTTTTTCTCTACATTAGATGATACCGTATGAGGCAATATAATGAGAACTTTGAAGAGATACGCGAGGGAAAAAAAGAATGTATGAAGAATTCTCTGGAATAAGAAAAGTATGTAGAAGAATTTGAGATGTCTGGTTACTTTATTATTTAATATGGCAAAGCACTCCAGGCTACATAGCAGGAATACTTTGTGGCCTTTGTAAGGGAAACCGGCTCGTACCAATTTTACATAGGAAGAAAATTAAAAAACCCAACCATGCAACTGTCCGTTCTTCTGGGCTCGAACGCAGGACGAACTACCAGAATTCAGCAGTCTTTAATCGCTCGACAGGTAGTAGTGCCCATAATCTAAAAGCAAAAATTGTATGCATAAAAAACTCAGACAAAGGAATGCATGTGAAGGAACGATTTACGTGAAAGGATAAAAAGCTACTTTTACTTCAAATATCGAGATTTTATAAATTTAGTCTTAAATCGTTGCATATTTCTCTCTTTCTTAAAAATTTCTTTCTTTATAATCTATATCTCTTAACTCCTTATTTCTCCTCACAATTAATAGCGTACTTTCCTTTGCTGGAAATTTACATTCCTCCGGTTCGCGACTGCGCTGAGCAGAGAAAGGTGAAGTATAGAATTGCGCGGAAGAGTCCTCCCGACGCAGACAGAAAGAAGGCAGAAGGGGAGAATCACACACACAGAGAGAGAAAGGGGGTTGTGTGTCTTCTCGGTTCTGATAGTGCTGAAGACTGTCCTTCCTGCTATGCTATTCTAGGTGTTTGCCGACGTGGCCAGCAGACGTGATGCTTTCGAGCGTAGCAAAGTGATGCATGGAGTCCTAACAAGGAACAGCACATCGTACTAGGAATCTAGCCAAGCATTCCAGATTATTGTTCTACATCGCCAAGTACCTGCCTGTATGAGCAAACTGTGAATCATGCATCAAATCATGTTGTACCAATCAAGTGCCTTCGTATATTGTCCATCGTGTAATTTCACGTGTAGTGTGTCATAGTCTGACACGATATGTTCATCTGTTTTGTTCAACTTAAGGAAAGTAACCCGATTAAAAAGTTTTCAACTTAGTGCAACTTGTACTTCTGTAACAGAGAACCTCGATTCTACACATAACACTACGTTTAACTCTCAAGAAGTTTTAAAGAAAAAAAAATTTCAAAAACAACACCTTGAACATTGATAACTTTGTTCTGGATTCTTTCGTGATGAAGAAATTATTTGGTTATTTAGATTGCTTTCGTAATTTTTTCTATACGGAAGGCACTATCCAAGAGATACGGAATTAAAGACGTGAGTTCATTCGTCAACAATCGCTATGAAGAACACGTATAGCTATGCACATTTCGAAATGATATATTTACGAAATAAGATGAATGAGAAAGTGAGAGTTTTTAAGGTATTTTCTCCAGCTTTACAGCGTGAATTTGTGTTGTAATTGGAAAGCACATCCGACTAGCAGTCGGAAGGTTGAGAGTTTATATTGCACATTTTTCACGTCTCTTACTCCGAAACGGTCTCTAAGTGGCAGCCGAACTAAAACGTGGTAAATGGTAATTTGTCACCACCAGTATTACGATCATGCTCCCTCCTCCTCAATCGCCTTTAAGAGGGAAAAATGCAAAGAATTTTCTCCGCTCCGAAATAAAATAACTGATAGCCTCTATAAGGTCTTTTAAGCTATTACTGTTTAGAGCATTATAGCAAAATGACTGAAAGAATTGTGAGAAAAATAACATAGGAAACAGAAAAAAAAATTCAGTATATTTCCAGTCACCCTCAGCTTAAATGTTTTGCTAAGCATCTTTACGTATAAATCGATGTGTGAAGCTTTACGTATTTGACGCCAAAAAATTAGGGCATCGTAATTAATTAGGGTATAACATAAATAGCATTCAAATTAGTATCTAATTATTGTAACGTACAGTTTCCAGAGGCATAGTTCAAATTAGGATTGCAAACCAAAAGCATAGTTCAAAAACATTTAACGCCATATATAAGAACAGTTATATTATTCTTCACACAAGCAGTAGCTAATAACTGTAAATTTGTTTAATTACCACTTGAAGACTTTATTCACACTTCCAGTTAACTTATATTTTCTTCCTCCTTACAGCACGCCTTCGTGGTGTAACGGTAGCACATTCGGTGCGCATTTGCGAGGTCCAGGTTCGACTCCTGGTGAGGGCATTGTCCATTTTTCAGGTCTCCCGCTTCACAAAAAACTAATGACAGTGGCGCCACCATTATTCGTTACCACAATTATTTGGCGATTGGGTCCTCTAATTTCCAGCTGCCCTTTAAAAGGAAAATTATGTAAGATATTTTCGCCTTCCTTCCAGCATGACTTCGTGGTGTAACTATAGCACACTCGGGCGTATTCGAGAGGTCCAGGTTCGAGTTCCGGCGAGAGCATAGCACATTTTTCACATCTCCTGCTTCACAAAAAAACCTAATGATCTACAAACTAATACTCGAACTCAAGACAATGAGCTAACAGGAAGGAATACATGCAACAATATTCAATGCAAGATGGATCGAAGAATTTTCAGTTATAATTCACACGCAACATTTGTAATAGCCTCATCTTCTTTTCATATCAATAAATCAGATTTTCTTCTGAAATAAGTTTTTTTTCTCACGCTTGAAGTCGGAACAGAAATTAAAAATAAGTGGTAAAGAACTTTCTCACTAAATCAACAAATAAATATTTTCAGTCCAATCGGCGGTTTTCTGTCTGATATCGATATTCTGTTGTGTCTAATTATAAGTTATATAAAATTAGCAAAGCAACAACCTTGTGTTTAGCGTATATTTAGTCAAACTCTCAATCGATTTCTAGAGCAAACAGGTACAGGTCCCTTTTCAACAGAAGCAAAGAAATCTGCAAAACTTTGTTCCTGATGAAGAGGTACTTCTACCTGTTTGCCCTCGCAATCGATTGAGATCTTGACTAAATCTACGCCAAACACAAACTTCTTGCTTTGTTAACTTTATGTTTCATTTTGGAGTGTTTCTCTTCCGTTTTTAACAATAAATTGTTTAGTAAAGTGTTAATCAGGATTACTCTCTCCGTAAATAAGCAGTAAATAAAATTCTATTTCCCTCAGAATATCCTTCACGAAAGTATTTCCGTATGCAGTGTAATTTTACAAAATTTGCAGTAATTAAAAACTTATTTTTACCTATTCAGATTGTTAGATTGTTTTTCGGAGAGGAAAGCGAGAAAAAATCAACTATGTCCTCAGAAGGAATCGCATTACGGATGTTTCAGTTCGTTAACTACTACAGCTCAAGGACACGCTCTGTTTTAATCAACTTTATTGTTCTACAAGGTTTGTTCTTCTTGACCAAAGTCAAAAAGCGCAATGACGTCAACATCCTTGACCGTAAAGCCCAATTTCCATTAGTGCGAAATGAATGCGTTGGGCATGTGGTTCTCCAGTCAGCGAACGAATTGACTCCAGTTGACGTTTGTGATGCTGTGACATCACTCTTTCGAGCGTCGGGAAGAGAAAGGTTTTACTTTGAAACAGCATAATCTCGTCTGTCTAATGGCCATGGTCAAAATGATTTTTCATCACTCTCCCCCCCACACACACACATTTAGTGACTAGGAAGAGACACGAGATTCAGTACGATAAATCCTGCGGGGATAAGTTACCATCCACGACATCTTAGTCCTGGTGCCAGGGGTGCAACCTATTAAACTTTATAGGAGCAGAAGACATCAAAATTCCTCTGTACTCTCGATGAGACTAAAATAATTGTTCTTCCAGTTTATTAACTGAGTGTATTAACTATTGGACTACAATTCCCACAGTGGAGAAATTCTATAATTCTTTCCTTTTCAACGTGCTTCTAATTCGTTCGAATCTTGAAGCTCCACTTATTTTTCACTAATTATCTTAATTGCATTTTGATTGAGATGTTAAAATACTTGTACTTGAACTGAATATGAATTTTTATGTTACAGATACAACGTTGAAATTGGTTCGGACGTGTGGCAAATGGGAATGTTTATTTTTGCCGGACTCCTCGCGAAGTTTCCATGGGAAAAAGCTGACATCACGGATTCCAAGTTCTCAGAATTTGTCCAATGGCAGAAGCGAAAGATCACTCGAACTCCGAAAGACTTCCGGAAGTTTACCCCTAGGTTACACCGCCTCTTCCGCAGACTTATGGACCCAAAGCCATCCAAAAGATACGAAATTAAAGAGGTGAGTTAATTCAGTTATTTCAAATGCAAACTAATGTGTTATATGCTTCACAATATAGTTTAGTTCGTGATTATTTTACAACTAAATGCTTATATCAACAATCAATTACCTTTCGCTAATTCGTGAAATAAATGATGTAAGAAGTCCAGTTACTAGTGCAACATATGATTTGCCATTTACCCAACATTGAAACAT
Organism: Stegodyphus mimosarum; assembly: GCA_000611955.2. Classification (NCBI taxonomy): domain Eukaryota; kingdom Metazoa; phylum Arthropoda; class Arachnida; order Araneae; family Eresidae; genus Stegodyphus; species Stegodyphus mimosarum. Next base: position 166,878 of record KK112821.1, on the reverse strand, counting down.
TAACTTTGCAACATTTATTTATTGTAAACGAGTCCAGAAAGTAGCACCTGCTTTGTAATCATTTGCAATTATTAAAAAAAAAAGGAATTCTCGCCACAGGTCGCGTACCGTGTCTGTGACTGGTGACCCACCGCAATGGAACCATGATTAAAACCAAAGAAACAGATAACATTACCGTACTCGTTAATGTTATCTAACGTAACCATACCAAAAGCAGCAGGACATAAATAAATAAATAAATAGAAAAGTTCATATCCACGTTCTTTTATCACATTATCATAATATTTATTACATTAAATAAATTAATGTAATAAATTATAAATAAATAAATAAGTTATACATAAATATATTTATTAGATTACTACATAAGGTATTTATGTTAAGGAACCTTTTATTGTCGCTATTCTCTAGAAGTCTATCCCGTCTAGAAGCGGCCACGAAAATCATAACAAATATTTCAGACTTCAAGAATCAAGTATAATAATAAGTATTAAGAGAATTTTAAAATGAATTTTTTACACCG
>KK112821.1:150922-166335 GCA_000611955.2 Stegodyphus mimosarum | reverse complement strand
AGTACAAGAGGTTTGAGGTGATAGTGCGACTTTATCCTCAGTTCCGCCCCTCGAGGATCTTCTATGCTTTTCTCCCTACCACAATCTCTCAAGAGGACTTTCAGCTTGTCATATTAAAATATATGACCCCATGCCGCACAGACACTATCATATCGCGTACAAAAATCCGCGCCTTCTTCAGGATTCGAACCCGGGCCCTCTGGTACTCAGTCAGGGTCCGTAACGACTATCTCGGGCTGCATTTTTAGCTTTGTAGACTTTTTCAAATGAAATATAGTTTTATTAAGCAGTCCTAACTTCAAATTAAACTACTGTTATTTAAAAGGAAATGAAGCCCTCATGCTAGGACAACTTGAAAAGTCTGCGTATTCATTTTTGTTGCTTCATACTTAACCAATGCAGGCGTCCCTTTCTTATAAGGAATTCTGTTTATTAACACTTTAAGCACAGGCAAGAGCTCGCAAAAGTCTAGTTTTGAAGAATTTTTTCTGCATTGATTGGTTAAGCATGAAGCAGAGCTAGAAGTAGCATATTTCATAGCCTAATGGCTCATATGAGCATTAAATGGGAATAGAAACCGAAAAACCTCAGCTGCTGAATTAAGCTGCTATCTATAGGTGCTAGAAGAAAACTTTGGGAGGGATTTGAAGGCCATTAAAAGTAATGTAAGAGTTTCATTTGTCCATCTTACATCTCTTTAAAGAACTTTAAAATAGACGTAAGGCTTAAAACATTTAGTGGATTTGGAAAGGAGTTCAAGGATTGAAGGAAATGTCAAAAAACTAAAAGCCGGCATTGCAACAATCACAATAAAGTTGCTGACGTAAAAAAAAATAGATGGAAAATTTAATCTGAAACTTCGAAAAAAAAATTATGTAACTTATTGTTTTCGCTCTTGTAATATATAACGGTTTTTTTAACTATTCTTTTATTTAGACAGTTATGTGTAGGCTTCATCTTATGTTGAAGGTCATAAAGGTTATTTGAATTTAGCAAACGCACGAGAGTTATTGGTTTAATGAAAAGGAAATGCCTTCGGGGAGTGTCTATCCAAGGGAAACTAACTAGTGTTCATGTTACACGCAGGGAAAGCCATGAAAAGTAATCATACAACCAGTCCGTTTTTCTGAAATCGAACCTTGGTCGAATTACTAATATTTAGCGGTCTTAACCATTTAGCCTTTGATGGAGCTGCTTTCTCGCCGAAATTACATTTGGTATATATTGCGACATTCGCAATATGACGAATGATTTTGCTATTTGAATATGGCAAAGCCCACACATACATTTTGCCTTCGTGAGAGACTTAGAACCTGGCTTGTATTCATGTTATACAACGAAAATATACGAAAACCAGTCATTCAGCTAAAATGCATGTTATATATGAAAATCAACTATTCAGCTAAAATCCTGATTGAGAAAAAAGTTCTATGTCAAAAATGGTCTTCTTCATAAAATTAAAATTAATTGAGATGTCAATAATCAGAATTTGGGAAGGAGGGAGTATGAAACATTGCTAAAGTCTCACGGCAGTTTTCCGAACGAAAATTTTTGAAGAGACATTTAACTAAGATACATTCGCAATACGACTTAAATATCACATACTCATAAAATTCCAAATATCATAAGCGCACTTACACAAGAGAATCTGAATAAATTAATTTCAGCGTACTTAGTTCAATCCTTATTTTTGTCTACTTATTTTTGTACAAAATAATAGCTTCTTTGCATACAGAAAATAAGGCACAAGAAAGAAATAAAAAACATTTTCCTGTTTCATTTTTAACTGAAGCCTTTTCTAATCGCACAGGAAGCTTATTTTAATTCGAATGTGAATCTTTTCTTTTAGAAGTCATATTCTGAATCAAGCAAAAACGAAACGACGAAAAACTGGTGAATAAAGATAACGAATTTTTTTAGAAATTCTAGACTATTATACACATTTAAAAGGCATTTTAAACTATTAAGGTTAATTTTAAAATTTTTATTTGAAAATAAATGTTATTTATTTATTCTATTTTATCCTGGTGGTTTCATTTTATCCTGATGGTTTCATATTATACGATTTTATTTAACTTTTAAAATCTATATTAATCCATATATATTAATCTATATTAATCCGTCACTCTAATATAGGGTCTGTCTATACACACTTTAACAAATGATAGCTGAGTATTGGTTTCATTCCATTATCTTGACAATACGCAGTATGGTTTTTCACTTAACACATGTCATTACTCTCATGATTGTAATATATATGATGTATGATGGGGAATCAAAATGGCCTTTTGGAACTTTGAGCAACGTTGTATAGCGTAGGAAATCAGTTATGCTAGAGATTCTTCGTCAAGAAATCCCAGAGAGATGTTGAACAGTCCTCCCGGATACATTGGCCAACATTGTTCAAGCTACCGTTTGCCGTTGTGCTACGTGTTTGGTCGCTATTGACCAGCATTCTGCCATTTAAATACTAACTGTACAGATTCAGGTGCAGGAAGATTGTATTAAACTTAATTTATGATGTGTGTGAGTATATTCACCTATAATTAAGTTAAAACGCAAGTCTGTTAAAACGCAATAAAGAATCTTCTTTCATTAAAGAGTGCATAGATTTTTCTGATAGACTCTGTACCTCGTTTATTCTTTATTCAAATCAATCTAATTTATAATTTATTATAATTTTATTATAATTCAAATCTAATTTATTGTTATATGCCATCAGTGTGTAAGTTAGGTCTTTATTATTTTCAAAAGTAAATTTATCCTTAGCTAAAGCACTTATACTACATTAATATTCGGGTATTTCAGCGTCACGTAAAATTACTTTTGAATGGTTCAAAGTACTTGCTACTCTAACTTTCCATTGGGCTTAATGAACTACAAGATTACGATTAAAGACATCGAACACTTTAAATTTTAAAGTAGTTGCTGACTTCAGTTACTGAAGTCCATTGACCACTACTGACTGACCTGAATAACCACTGACTTATGCAATCTATTTAAAAGCACCCATTATTACTGCATGGTTACTATCTATTATTTAAAAGCAACCGTTATTACCACAAGTTATTATCCATAATTTGAAAGCATGCATTATTGCCGCATGGTTATTATCATACTGCATTTTTACTTCCAAACGTACAATTTTTCTTCTAGGTTTACAAGTACTTGGGCGACAAGTGGCTGATTTGCCGCAGTCCTAGAGTGACAACGACGGTCACTAGAACCGAAGTTACGGAGGCATCCAACTACAAGCAAGCTGAACGTCTCGGAGAGATGCTTACGAACCTCACACTGGAAAACAAGAGTGAGAATCGTGAGGCAAGGGAACAGAGAATCAACAACTGGGTCTTGTCCACCTACGATGACTCTAGTTCCAGTTAAGTGACAATGAAACCCAAGATGTGTTATTTTATATTTTGTACCATAATTACAATTATTCTACTACGGGTTCATCAGCCAAGTGTTCGCAGCAGCATAACGGAAAAGCCAATTCGCTATACGATCGCTAAGTTAGTTCCCCTTCAGTACTGTCTTTCAGGCTGAGGCTACGCACAAAATGTGCACCTGTTTCAACGACGAGTGAACACCGGATAAAACACTTGCGATTTCTGGTGAGCAGTGTACATTGCTGCAAGACCATAGTACAATGCTTTCTACTAGTTTGAACGAGTTTAGAAAACAGTATTTTCGAAACTGAATGGTTTTAGAAGTATTTGATTGGGGAGTTAAAAGAGATTGTGGACTTAGATCTTTTTGCAGAGATGATTTCGAGAGGAGTAAATGAACTGAAGAAGGAAGTCAATGAGCCTTCTGTACTTTATGTAATAAATGCACGTCAATTTGAAATTTAATAAGTGCTATAATTTTATCTTAATTTGGCTTTAATTTCAGAGTTAAGATCTTCAATAGGACTTCATTCAACAACGGCTGAGATCGGATTAGGGACATATATTGTTATTTTTCAAAAATTAATTTCTTCAGAATAGAATTATAAAATGTTAGATAATTAATTATATAATTTGGTTTTCAGCCAAATTCTAAATAAATTATTTCAAATTGAATTTCTTCAGTATAGAATTATAAAATGTCAGGTAATTAATTACATAATTTGGTTTTGGGCCATATTCGAAACAAATTATTTCAAAATGAATTTCTTCAGAATAGAATTAATAAAATGTTAGATAATTCATTACACAATTTAGTTTTTAGCTAAATTCGAAGCAAATTATTTCAAAATGAATTTTTAAAAAATAGAATTATAAAATGTTATATAATTAATTACATAATTTGGTTTTCAGCCAAATTCAAAACAAATTATTTCAAAATGAATTTCTTCAGAATAGAATTATAAAATGTTAGATAATTTGGTTTTGGGCCGGATTCGAATCAAATTATTTCTAAAGGAAATTCTTCAGAACAGAATTAATAAAATGTTAGATAATTAATTACACAGTTTGGCTTTTAGTTAAATTCGAAACAAATTATTTCAAAATGAATTTCTTCAGAACAGAATTATACAATACTAGATAATTAATTATATAATTTGGTTTTCATCCAAATTCTAAATAAATTATTTCAAATTGAATTTCTTCAGAACAGAATTAATAAAATATTAGATAATTAATTACATAATGTTGGGTTTTGGCTAGATTCGAAGCGAATTAACGTTTGCCGAAATTATTTATAGTCGAAGAAAATAGTTCTTCTTTCTATTCTTTTGAACATATAATCTTTCGCTGAAATTAATACCAAATTAAGATTCAGGTTTGATGGTTATTGTATTTATCAATGTTGTTTGTTTAACTTCTGCAGAATAATTGTTTGGGATGCATTTTTCTCAATAATTCAACTCAGATGTTTCACAAATATTGATAATACTCGTGCATTTTCGTATATAAGGTGTTAGCTCCTAAGTGACGCTGTATTTTTTTTTCAATCAAGAAAGCATCAATTTTGATGTAAATGCTTTTATAATATCCAGATACATTTAGCATATACTTTGAAGTTTAATATGCATGCTTTAATGATGACTGAATTTGTATTTTTAAATATTAATTAGATGCAATGAAATTGGCATTTAAAGCTAGATCGCTTCAATTTAAGGGCCTCAAATTTCCCCGACTATCATTAAAAACCTTTTGTGCAAATTAATTTATCAGTCACTAATGGTTAAACGTATTTATGACTATCAAAAACCAACTTAACTATTTAACCAACAAATTTCCACACTGAAACCGAGTTATATGTGAAGTTAGTAACTTGATTTATTTAAGAATATTTACATTAAAGACATTGGAATACTGTTACAAAACTATCTTGTACATTCCGCATGAAATTTTTGAATTCTTAATAATTGTTAAGTTTTCACATCTATGCATTGAATTCATTGATATGTAATGTGATATTAGCAAATAAATTTTTCAACAATAATTTATTTTCTTAAAATATGTATATTTAAATTTACGTGCTTCGAAGCATAATTTTTTTCTTATGTGTAACGTAGAATTTTTCATGGCAACTTCTATGCATGCATACATTGATCGAATGTTTATTGCATTTATTTGTATCCTATGTATATACGTCTAGAAAAATTCATATTAAAGCCTCTAAAAATGTTCTTAATATAAAGTTTTCAATAAATGAAATTAAGGAAGAAGAGAAAGCTCTACGTAATATAAAAGATCTCTTAGATGACATCTCTACTGACAAAACGAAAGTTCTTTTTCCTTGCTTTTGAAATTGCATTATATTCAATGTCTCAGGGTTCAACAGAATTACAGCGTTATTGCACAAAAATGTCAGTAATTTACTGCCATCCTCAAAAATATTCTCATATTTGTAAAAACTGCAGCACCATGAAGGAATTAACAGATTAGAAAGAAATTTATGCCACCGATTAGTAATGGTAACGCAAATAAAGCACTAAAGTTTCAGAATAATACACACTATTATTGACACAAAACCATTTTGAACTTCTGCATGCATTATGGTATAGAAAGAAAGATATTCTAAGCATTTTCCTAGAATGTTACCTGCCATGATGTTTCGATCTTAATCCTTATTTCATTGATATTGACTATTAGAGGGGAATTATGGGCCAACTGCCCAATAACCATTATACAGCATGTTCAGAGTGCTTCGTATTAAGCATAAGGCAGGCCAGAAATGAAGTGGTATTAGCTATGGTGAGAAGAAGGTTTGAACGTTCTGGGCATCATGTGGCTTAGAGCTGCCTTGTTAGAAAGGAAGAGACAAAACGAATCGCCTTTGGGAACAAATGACACACCACATCATTGTTCTAACATGCGTCTAGTATAAAGTTCTAAAACGCTGGTTAGAAGATGACGTTAATCACAGTTCCATCTTAACGTGAATATGACATCATGATGTTCAGGTTAAAGCGCAGAACTTCAGAAAGCACGGCCTGTTGACGATCTTCACAAAACTGTCTGTGCTAAATTGTCGTAACTTGAAGTGTCTATAATTCATGGTCAAGGAATCCTCCGCAAGGAATGCTTGCATGCAATGGACGGTGGTAGCAGTGCTCCTAAGCTCTGGTAATACCAGAAAAATGGTGTGCGTCACTACCTACATCGATAAGTTAGTTGCCATTCCGTGGTGTTCCGAAATTTCATGGACCACTACCGAATTTTTGACTTCTCTAGTTCTTTCCAGTTGATTGTCGCCATACTTGCATCACTATTATTCCATTCCACTCCGCATGAGCAGCAGAGTCGTCATGCAAATGGCTTCCTTCTTTTAGGCTGATTATTAATTCTTGTTGAAGTTCTATAGTTTGCTTATATAGCCTTTGATGTCAACGAGCCACAGTCATTCCTACAAGAGAGTTCCATCTTATGGCGACAGTGGACTTCATTGGTTCCTTGACAATCCTCTGTGTATAAGTTTCCCGCTGTAGTTTAAAGGATATTGTCGAGTTCATCATGCAAATGATAAGAAATATAGAATGCATGTCCATGCATTTTGTATTTCTAATCAGTAGCATGCTATACCCTGATTTTTATTCTGTTTTCTGATTACTTCATGGTGTTTCAGTTTTTAGAAATATGAGTGTTTAAATATTAATAAAAGCCGCTGTTGGAATCTCTGTTTTAATGTGATACAGCTTAGCATAAACGAAATCATTTTAATATAAATGAAGTATTTCCTTTATCTTAAAACAAAAGATTCATACTGAAAATAATATGTATGTGAAAGACTTATATGCTTATTAGAAAAATATGTGCAAAAGATAAACATGCAAATGTCTTAAATATTTATTAGAAGAAATATACAAAAGACTTATATCGAATTGTGAAGCCTCTGATTTTTTGACACTATGAACCATACTGAAATCCACCCTCTTCCTTAATTACAACATTTAAGGATATATGCATCGAAGTCAATCTTAACTCTTCAACATACAAAATATGCAAATATATGTCATTTTTGAATCAATATATAAATATATGAATTACATATAATCTGTATATTCGAGTAAAGATTTAGGCAGCGAAATATAGTTATAATTGGATTTCATTTCAAAGATCGTGTCTTCTAGAAAAAGATCATGTCTTCTAGGAAAATATCATCTATCTTTATTACAACTTTTAACACACGAAGTTTTTTATATAACATTCTTGTTTATGTATAAATACTTCAGAAATTATTATGTCTTCATATTTCTGTGCATGCTTATGATTATGGATTGAATTGTTTTGGAAATCGATGTGAAAGATACAGAAATTCAAATGTGATGAATATTTGTTCTACATTTAACAATACAGTGTAATAGATGTATACAACAGATATATGATAATTTTAAGATAATAAAAGAGTTCGCTGTTTAGGATTGTGTCGAGTTTTGTTCCATAACACTAAGGACACTAAGGAAACTATCTACTACACTAATGAAAATAACGACTATGAGTTTAAGCAGTAAGATGTTCTCGCAAAAATATAACATCAGATTTTCTGAATTCTGAAAATTATCTTAATCTCGTACCTTCCTTAATTTCATGAAAAGCGGATTGATGTCTTCAGTGTTTGTGACGAACAGACGGACATAAAATCCTTTTTCTTGATAAACATCCCTTTAAGCATATATATTTTTCCCGCATTCTTAGCATGCCCTTTGTGGTGTAATGCTCAGCACACTCGGCGCGTATTCGAGAGGTCCGAGGTTTGAGTCCCGGCGAGGGCATTGCTCATTTTTTATGTCTTCTGCTTCGAAATAGCCTAATGTCTTTACAAACATATTAATGAACTGTTTGCTTTTCTTAGATCTCTTTTCGAATATTTTAATTAGCATCAGCATGTATGTACCTCTTCTTAACACTATTTTATAATTCGAAAAACCGTTGTATCTGGTATTTGACTATTTTGTAGCGTTTAAACACTGCAATTTTGCATCTTTTAGCATCATAATAATAAGAGCTAGCATTTCATTAATAAATCTAGTAACTTATTCGGAAAATGATCTGGTCTTATCAACGTGATTTATAAATATTTAATGCATCCTTGTTTACTGGTATTAAGCTTGATCGGTTGTCCTTTCCTGAACAGCTGCTTCTTAAATATCGAAATAACCTCTTATGCTCGATAGAAAGAAGAAAAGATTAATGAAATTTCTATTATGCAGTATTATTGGGTTTCAGACCCCAAAGTCATTTTATCTTCTATCAAAATTCTCCAAAACTCTTTGGTGAGTTAAATTAATAATCTGTCTACATTATCAGTGACATAAATTCTGACCATTTTTCTATCCATCCATAAGCAGATTAGTTTTATTCCATTTTTCATCTCTGGACGGCACCGCTTGCTGTGCTTCTTTCCTCGATTTTCTTTTTCTCTTTCATTACAAAAGGGCGCTATGGTTAGCTAGAAGTAAGCTCGAAAAAAAAATCTTCTAGCTCTCTTTCTGCTTGCGTCCTTGTTTTTCAATTAGTTGCAACTGAAGAAGGAGATACGTTAGGTAAGTGCAGGGGCCACCTATTATTTGCCCTGAGTAAGTAAGTAAGTAAAGGACACTTATGCAATCTATCTAGATTAACATCGCCTTTCTTGGATCCAAGGTGCCGTTGTGTTGTTGTGTTACCTAGGTGCTACTGTTGTTCACTGCAACCGGTATCGCAAGCTCTGCCACCACTGGCGGTGTCATCAGATGTCCTGTTTCAAGTTCGGACCTTGAGCAAATGGAAAGTTTATACCGCTACCTAGATTATACATTAAACATTGCGTACATGCAATAGTTGTAATAGGATACATTACACTGTTTCTTAAGTAATATGTTAGTCTGCTTGGACTGGTGGGACATGGCATTTAACTGCATGTGAAATAACTGCTTTTTCATCACACCTGGCCATCCGTTGCTTACATAAAATTAGCCCCTTGCACTACTTGTGAGTGTCCTGCTACAAGTTGTTAGCGGAGCTTATTGTTTTCCTGTGGAGCTGTACGAGGGTGAAAGCGTTGCTGCTAACACAAATCCTATGTTAATCTATCTTGCTGTGTTATGTCTTGCTGTTCGTAAGCAACGGTGGATTCGGCGCACAACTGAGAGCAAACGAGATCGCCTCGTTCTTTAAATCTTCTAATCCATCAGCTTCTAATCTTGATGTCAGAAGGTCCGAGACCAGATATAAAATTTTTGAGCTTCTTTTGCAAAAGAACAGCGCTAATGTTCCCAGCCTTAACACATTTTAACAATGAAAGTACTTTGGGATATCGAAGTATAAAGACTTTTTCAATTTTGCTATATAGCGCAGGGGGGAAGATTTACTGCTTCACGCCTCAAACGAACGCTTTCTTTCTAGAATTCTTAGATGTAAGAGAAAAATCATTTCATTTGTAGCTCTTAAACAGATCTCGAATCTTAGCATTTAATAAAAGATGGAAATATAGACGTAGATTAGCTGTCAGATTTTAATTTTCCTGCATTTAAATTTACTTTTTAGGTCGTTATAAATATAAAAATTGCCCTATATTTTACATTTATCCAAACATTTTTCTTTTTCGGGTAAATGAATTTTTAAATTTTATTTTTTTCTTGTAAAAGAATTTCTTATGTTTCTTATTCAGTCTTATTATTTGTCTTCTTAAATTTCTTATTCAGATCTTCTCCCAATATTTCCAGTGTTTGCATCAAATTCGATAGGAATTAAGGTTTTCCGAGTTTTCCAATAGTTAAAAAATAATTATACAGATCTTCCCTCGATAAAAAAAATTTTTTGTCCTCCACTGTCGAAAATAAATACTAATTATAACACTTCTAAAAAAATGAGTTGAAAGTTCGAAAAAATTATATACGTATCTAAAATAAAAATGAAATGTTAATTTTAGATTTTCACTTAATGAAGAAATTTTTATGCATATTACATTATCATATTTTAAATACTGTTTTATTTGAACTAAAATTTAATACGCTGTTATTAATTGGAACCTGTCTGGGAGAATACTTAAGTTAATGAAAGGATTTCTAACTGCTGTACAATTACTCTTGACATCTGGCCTTTTTACTCGTAAAAAATTTATGAAAATTTTAGGTAATAATAAAAGAGGTAACAAATATTCATCGATCACATACAGGCTGACATCAGTCAGTAATATGCCCTTACCAAACGTAGAGGTTACGTCATTAATACACGGTACATTAATACACTGTAAGATAGGATCCCTCAAAATTAACTTTCTACAGAAAATTATTTTAGCTATATTTCAGATTTAGAAACTATGTATAGTTTAAGCAAATCTAAATATTATTGTAATTAAAAGGTAAAAAAGATCATGTCGACACCACAGGACTTCTTTGTACGTCTTATTAAGTTACACGCACTTTTTGCTGTACTTCTTTAAACTTATTTCCTCTAATTTCATTAGAGATGTATATCTCATTCAATCAATTCAGTTCTCAATTCGCGGCAAGGCAAAAATACATATTATAAACTCAAAACATTTTCCTTAAAAATTGTAAAATACAGGAAAACCTAAAATATCAAATATAGTTTAAAAAAATGTTTTACATTGTTTTACATTGCTGTTGTACGATACATGAAAAAAATGTTCTACATTAGAATTAAAATTTGAGTTTCTACGCAAAAACAAGCAATTTGGTCCAGCGGCCAGCAAGCCAAAACTCTCGATGCACAAAACTGAAAGTCAACTTTTGGTCCTACTGAGCAAGAAGACACTAAATTTGGTCCACCAACCAGCTTAATTTTAACTATTTATAATGTAAACAAATGACAGCCTCATTAGGCTTAGTGCCGCTTCTAAATTGTTGACAATTCTACAACTGTTGCACGCAAATTAACTAAACGCATACAAACCTTAACCGGAACATAAAACCAACATAATTCAATCACTTTTAAAACAAAAGAGGAACGGTTTACCAACACATAAGAATAAAAATATAAAACTCATCGAGCCGGGTAGGAGAGTGTGTGTGTCTGTATATATATACACTGAAGTGACAAAAGTCATGGGATAGCAATATGCAAATATACAGATGGCAGTAGTATCGCGTAGAAAATATATAAATGCGAAATGCTTTGGCAGGGCTTTCATTTGTGTTCAAGTTATTCATGTGAAGAAGCTTTGACGTGATTATGGCCGCACGACGAGAATTAACAGACTTTGAACGCGAAATGATAGTTGGAGCTAGACGCATGGGTCATTCCATTTCGGATATCGTTAGGGAATTAAACATTCCGAGATCCACAGTATCAAGAGTGTGCCGAGAGTATCTAATTTCAGGCGTAATATCCCACCATGGACAGCGCAGTGGCCGACCACCTGCACTTAACGACCGAGACCAGCGACATCTGCGTAGAGTTGTCAATGTTCACAGACAAGCAACACTACTTCAAATAACCGCAGAAATCAATGTGGGACGTACAAGGGACGTGTCTGATAGGACAGTGCGGCGAAATTTGTCTTCCTTGGGCTATGCCAGCAGAAGACCGACTCGAGTGCCTTTACTGACAGCACAACATCGCCTGCAGCGACTCTCGTGGGCTCGTGAGCATATCGGTTGGTTCCTAAACAAATGGAAAACCGTGGCTTGGTCAGATGAGTCACGATTTCAGTTGGTAAGAGCTGATGGTAGGGTTCGAGTGTGGCGCATACCTCGCGAAGCCATGGACCCACGTTGTCAACAAGGCACTGTTCAAGCTGGTGGTGGTTCCATTATAGTCTGGGCTGTTTTTACATGGCATGGACTCGGTCCTCTGGTGCAACTGAACCGATCATTGACTGGGAATGGATACCTTCAGCTACTTGGAGATCACTTACAGCCATTCATGGACTTCACGTACTCAAACAACGATGGGATTTTTATGGATGACAATGCGCCATGTCACCGGGCCACAATTGTTCGCGATTGGTTAGAAGAACTTTCTGGACAATTCCAGCGAATCTGGCCACCTAGATCGCCCGACATGAATCCTATAGAACATTTATGGGACATCATCGAGAGGTCAGTTCGTGCCCAAAACCCTGCACCGTCAACACTTTCACAATTATGGACGTCAATAGAGGCAGCATGGGTCAATATTTCTGCAGGGGACTTCCAACGACTTGTTGAGTCCATGCCACGTCGAGTTGCTGCACTTCGCCGGTCAAAAGGAGGACCGACAAAATATTAGGAGGTATCCCATGACTTTTGTCACTTCAGTGTATAGATAGATAGATAGATATACGGACGGGTTTTTCAAGACGGGTTTGAAAAAAATTTTGAATTCGAATTTTTAGCCTATATATATATATATAAATATTCGAATTTTTAGCCTTCAAAAATTAGAATAAAAATTTTTTCAAATCTGTCCTGCACTATAGCTACAGGATTGAAGAAGAATGAACTTAAAGCATCTAAATTAGATTATATATGTATTAAATTATAAATTTAAATTATACGTGTGTATATTATATGCGTTTGGTGCAGCCGATTGCAACAAAAAAGGGAATTGCACAATTAGATATTACAGCAATCGCATACACAAAATTTCAACGTTCTACAGCTAATCCTTTTTTAGTTATGTGAGATACATACATACCTACGTACGTAAAGACGTCTCGAAAAATTCCCTTTCCATTTTAAAACCATTTTACTTTTCATTTTGGAAAAAAAATAGTCCTGCTATCTGTACGTACAGATATCACGAAAAAAAATCATCTAAATAGATTGGAGTGGTCAAAGTGGATATTTTAGTCGAAATATGCTATCTGAAATTTTTCGGGATTACAGTACTTCCTTTAATTCGTAGAAAGAAGTAAAAAGGAGAAAAATATTTTGAAAAAGGAAGGTCATGAAAGGATTTTTATTACTGCTTAATAAGTTACATGGATATAATTACTTTTTCTTTTAAAGTTGCTTATATTTCCTCCGGACAATGCCTATCCCAACTCTTTAAAGATTTCACGGTAAGAGGGACACAGTTTTCAAATGCCTAAGACGTCCTCTTCTTTCTTCATCTGAATCACTCTCCATTTCAAAACCAGATATTTCCAGTGTCGTTTTTAACAAGTCGCATAATTTCTTGTAAGTTAAAAGCGCGTTATCTTTTTCTCTTTTTCTTCATTACCACTGCTTTCACTGTCGGCTGATGTTATAAGATGACCCAGTTCTTCATTCTTCATTTCTCTACGAATTCTTTAACTTCTTCTTCTTCTTCCATATCTGAAAATCCTTCGTCACTAGCTGTTTCTGCAATTTCTACGATACCTTTGGCTTCATTTCCAATTGAAGAAAATCATTTAAAATTGTTGATAGTTTCTGGCCAGAGCTGATGCCAGCAAACATTCGGTATTGATGGATGAACGTTGAACCGAGAATGTATTCTAGTGTTCGACGGGTTAAATGAAAGCAATTAAGAAAACATATACATGCGAAATCCGTTCCACAGATTCCCGCTCGGTAAGAGTTCACTGTAACTCGGCAAAAAAAACCATCTGGTTAAAAAATTAGGAGCCTTGTATTCGTTTGTAAAGTTACAAACTGAAATCTGTCTCTTCTTCGTCTGCCTTCATCAAATTTTGAAATAATCTGCCATCTGTCGTTTTCATTGCCGATTATAGCTTATTGTGAATATTGGAAAATACGCTTGTGAATCAGGGTAAAGCGCATATTCGCCCCTTGCGGAACTTCAAGTATGGAGAATTAATTATGCTTGAATAACGATGACCACTAAGCATCTAGCGTCCACTTAATCTTTTCTAGGTCAAGAGACTAAATTTCTATCATTACAGATGTAATGATGGCATGTCTAATACATTTATTATACGTTATAAACTTAGCAGACATGCGTTATAACAACTCTCTACGGACCGATAATCGACTGTCATAAGATATTACATTCATGGAAAAAAGTTCATTATGCTCTTATTATTAAAATTTTAAATTAGAAAGTATATAAATTGTGATTTCGTTTCATGATCTTAGATGCAGTTCAAATAAGTAAATTATCAAACTATTAACAATTTCTTGAGGAATTATACTTGAAATTTTGGTTTAGTTCGTTTAATCTGCAAAACCATTATTTGTAACTCATACAAATGAGAGATGAATATTCTGATGAAACCATTCAGGTTAAATTGCTTTTGTACCTGAAACGAAATTTTTTTCTGCTCCTGAGCAGGAGGGATCTGTATCTGCTCGCCCTAGAAACTGATAGATAAGAGAGATACCTGCGTCAAATTACGATTGCTTCTTTTTTTGCCTAATTTTAAAACTTAAAAAACTACATGTTAAAAAACTTTTAACAGTTAGTTTAACAGTTTAAGTTATTAAATGGTGTGGATATTTTTGTTCCCAAAGAACAAAAATATCCACACCATTTATATTTGGGATAGAATTGCCTGCTTCCTTTTATATTTTAAACTTGTGAAAATAAATTTTGTAAATCGAAGTCTTTTTCACCTATTTTTTATGCATTTCTAGTTATCCATTTTGATTTTTAATTACTGTATTTTTATTTACTTTTCTGGAATTTGGGAGTAATATCTTCGGTCTCTATACAAGCGTTTTATTCTGATGTTTTTCTTTCCGATTAACTTCGCTGATCCCTCATAGCAATGAACATAAGAATCAAACCACACAAACATGAGAATTATAAAGATAAGTACGCGCTACAGTAGATGCCACTTAGTGTGCTGGCGGTTAATTTTATCATTCGGATATTGTTAGCGATTTTCGCCAAGACCCCCCCCCGCCCGTTTGGGTGTGAAAACATAGAAAATACATTGCTTATTGTGATCAACAGTTCGATTAGTACGATCAAGTTATTATAATTTTATTAAGTAGCAAGATCAAAAATAAATTCGTCGTATGAGGTCAAAATGCATTTTATAAATTCCAAGTGACAGATAAATGTCGCCAAGCGTGGGGTTAAGTCGCCAAACAGCTTGGTTTTTTT
>KK112821.1:112364-150875 GCA_000611955.2 Stegodyphus mimosarum | reverse complement strand
AAAAAAAAAAAAAAAAAAAAAGAGGTGAAAAAATGAAAGAAAAAAAGTCTGAAGATTTTTTTTAGGGGGAGGGACTGAAAAATCTAAAAGCTTCTTTTTTCCCTTTTTAGCTGAATTTAAAATTTCACACTGGCATCTTCTATTCCAATGAGAGATGCCTTCCGGATATTAAGTTTAGGGATTATCACATCGGTGAATTAACTTCCAGAAAGTTATGAACAGTTTATAAATGAACTTTTGCGTTCAAGATATTATGAGCAGTTCATGAACAAATTTTTGCTTTTCCTAATTAAAATACTATGAAAATAACTATTTACGTGTTTCTTGATTGTTTTTATTTTAAATTAATTAAATTTCGTTGTTATTTTAAAAGATGATTTTTCGCATCGTTTAATGTTATCAAAATAGTTGTGGGTAACTGTGAGCACATTTAATCTGCACTTTCTGTATTAAGATTTATTAAACAAGGGAGAAAAATAATTGATTTTTTACCGTTCAGAAGTGTCTTGTGATGTTCAGATCTCATAATTTTCTCCGGCGAGTTAAAAATTTATACATTCCATTAATATTACACGAAAATTTGAGTAAAATAGTAGTTGCCAAGATATATACTATTATGTATATTATGACAAATTACAATTCGAGTTTTTCCCTTTCTGTCTCTCTCTCTTCCCCCTTCCAAATTTTGAATTCTTATAATAATTACATTTCCGGCATTTTTACGTATATCTGTTGTACCCCTTTCTTATATGTTCATTTTCTTCCTACAAATGATGGGGAAAATATGTTCAAGGAAAAATTCGACATTTTTGCGCATTATTTGCTTTATTTATCTATCCTGATTAAAGGAGTATTTTGTAGTTGATGCCATTTTTACCGATCTTAACTTTAATCAGAATTTCTTCTATTCAGACGCTTTATCTGTAAATCAGAGTTTCTCAAACTATGTACTGCATGTTCCACTAATTAAATATTTCATTATTTTTGTGCTGGTACAATTTTCATGCAAAAGATTCAAATGACTGTAAAATAGTACCTCTTTTGGTGCATGTACTGGGACGTGATGGCACATATGTTATTTATTCTAATTTTTATGGCGTAAAATTTTATAAATTTGAAAACTCCTGCTTTAAATTTTCAAGGCAATTCGTGTTACCTTCGGCCATCTACAAAATTGAGATACTCAGTACGAAAGCTCTCCCTAGTGCTGCCATCTATTGCAAGTAACTAAAAGTGATGATTAATTTAGCTCTCGAATCATTATTTTAGGTAATTACGATAAAATGGTCTAAAAAGAAGTTTTTCTTTCATTATGGATGAAAAGTTTCTTTTTTGTGACTATAAATGATTTATTTACTTCAAACATAAAAGTAGAAAATACAAGAAATAAAGAAATTCTGACGCTTATTCGTAGGTTGAAAATCATGTGAAGCTTGGATTGACGTGCAATAATTTTTTCCCCTCTCCTGTAAAAAAAAAAAAAAATTCTCCGATCGCCTTTAAAATCCAAAGACTTTTTTTAATTAACCTAGTTAATATTCTGTCCTGATTTTTAAATTTTTTTTTTACATGTTTCTTTCCAAATAAGAAGTTTACTATAAATAAATTTTATTCAGCATGAATTATTGCTATTTATTTTAGCTTATTGTACTAATTTTTCTTGCCTAAGAAACTCTTGTTTTATGTGAATTCGTGAATTAATTTTGTTGCATAAGCAGGAATATCCTTTTCTGTACTTCGGGAAAATTCCCTGTGCGGGTTGCAACACTTGCTGTCTATGGAAAAATCCTCACAACAGTATGGAAGAAAAAAGACAGTTTATTGTTATGAGAATATAATTTTTAAATGGCAGATGATATGAATGGTAATCTGAACTTTTAATTATGTGTAATATAATGGACACTGTGCTTGAGAAGCAGTTTTCGGTATAAGCGATATGACCGTTTCTTTCTTTCACTCTCCCCGTCTACGAGGCACGAGCGTATCTGTGAATTTCATTTTAACTGGATAGGATTTACATGTTAAATGAAAAACAATAAATCTTCCTCACAGTATTAAAGAAAGGAAGGCAGATTATATTTGTAAAGCCTCTAATGAGCAAATTTCTTGAATTCTTGAAGTTTTAAAATGTTTAATCTGTCAACCCTGATGAAGACTCATTTGAAACAGAGGGGCACTTTTCCTCTTGGCTTGTCGAGTATCTCAGATATTTAGTCATACGATGTTACTAGTAGAGTGACTAATGTTTATATCAGGGACTGATGGAGCTGCGGAACGGCGCGGACAACTTGCAAAAGGACTTTTTGCACATTTTGAACATTGGCAATTATTCTACAAAACACGTGAGAGCAAGTATGACGTTCAATTTATACCGACGTTTCTGGACATTTCTCGACATCCCTCCCCGCCCTAGTATCGTAGCTGGGAGAGAGCACGGCGGGACACCATGGAGGTAAGAACACCATGGAGCCAACCTCTGAAATGTTTCAGATTTTAAATTACGTCCAAAGGGGCGTTTTTTTAGCGTTTCGTGTGTTACCTTTATTTATTAAGTATCATGTTCTTTGCGGTTTCAACCACCATAGCGCTGGGCCATGGATTTTGAAGAAAGGATAGATGGTTATATCTGTTTACCCCCTTTTGGCGGATACACAGGTAATATCCCTCTGCCCCAAGCGATGTACCCGGGAGAACTTTCTGGGTGATGAGACTGTTAAATAAACAATACGGATACCGCCATTTCCGACCAGTCTTAACGTATCCGGCCATTTGAGAAAGGAAGAAAAAAAAAATCTGAAATGTTTCAGATTTTAAATTACGTCCTAAGGGGCGTTTTTTTAACGCTTCGTGTGTTACCTTTATTTATTAAGTATCATGTTCTTTGCATTTGAACCATAAAATTTAGTTCAACAGCAATATCGCAAAACAATTTTAAAATGAGCATATCTTTAGAATTCCCGACATAGAGTTCCGCGCGCTGGAGATAAAAAGGTCCCCCCCCCCACTGGTAGAGTGTTGCCATTGCTCGCTTTTAAATCGTTTAGTTTGTTAATCAAAAATTCTTTAAATTTTTACAAAATATGAAATAGATAATAAAAAAAATTCCAAATTTGAGCTTCCAGATGCCCATATTCGGGTGGAAACGAACGTTATTCAAAATGGGATGGCTCTAGGTACCGTTGTTTTATCACAATGCGAGAAACATATGTACATTTATGCAGATTCTTCATTGTTTAATTTCTTGAAATATAACACAAAGCCATAACATTTAGTGGAAACATTTTGAAAAGTGATACGGACATTTACAGTGAATCAACGCAAAATGCCGAAACGAAAGCAATAGTCCTTCAGGGACAAAGCTCCTTTGGACTAAAAAAGGAATAAAGAAAAGGAAAAAGAAAGAAAGAGAAGAAAAGAGAAAAAGAATTCAAAAACATACAGCTTTAATTTTGTATGCAGATATAAAATAAGTTTCTAACATTTTGCGTCAGAAATCCTGTATTAAAATGTTTTAATAATATCACATTCATCTTCCACTTTTGATTTGTGTTTCCTCTCGATTTAATCTTATCTTAAATTGGGCTACAATTTAAGATAAGATTAAATCGGATGTAACGGCGGATGTAAACTCTGAACATCCCTAGGATATGTACTTTTGCAGGAAGGATGAGGAAAATTCACTAGAAAGACATAATTTGCTGCAACTTCCGAATAAAAGTAGAAGTTCAGTTCTTTTATAACGTTTTGGTTATTGCCTGAACTACAGTTTTATTAATGTATTGCTGCTATGGATGGTGGTTAATATTGTTAACTGAATATATTCTGCAGTAAAAATACATTACAGATATATATATATATATTATAAACTGTATATTATAAGGAGGGAAAGGGAAGTAAAAATTTTATTGTTGAATTGTAAGTTGAAATTAAGGCGGTTATGGATTATTTTTCAAATATTATTGTCAATTTCATATTATCGAGTTGGCAAAAAAGTAATTTCAAGTTTTCAATGTGAAATAAAATTCGATTTTCCTGTATAAAATTTTAGTGCATCAAATGTCAACCATTCTGTTTGATAATCTTTTGCCATCTAGTAGTTTCATAACTCCGCGCTCATAAAACCTCTCTTTATTAACAAAAAATTCAATCAAGTTCGATTTTAAGTCAGTGTTATCAATGAAATATTTACCATTTAAGTTTTGTAAATTTTGAAATAAATCATAATCCGATGGTACAAGGTCGGAGCTATATGGAGGATGAGACTTCACTTTCCAACCAAGCTCCAATAATTTTGCACGCGTTGGAAAAAGGTGTGTGAGGCCTCGCATTGTCTTGGTGGAACACGATTCTGCTGCGATTTGCCAATTCTGGCCTTTTCGCTTTGTTTGCTTCCTCCCATTTTACAAATGGTTGGCAGTAAACATATAAATTGATTGTTTAGTTTCTTGGAAGCAGCTCAAAGTAAATAATACCTTTATAAATCAATCAGATCGACAGCGTGATCTTTTACTGATGAAAAGCTTTCGATATGATTTGCACTCCTTCATCATGCTTGGGTCATGATCTCTCTTTCTGTTATTGTAAACGATCCACTTTTCATCACCAGTGAAAATTGTCGATTGCATCATATTTGAAAAAGTGTCGATTGCATCATATTTGAAATGCATATCGCAAATATTGATGCCTTCCAATTCACGAGAAAGCTGGGTATCGAAATACCCAGCTTGTTAACGAGTCAAAGACATTTTATCTGATTTTCAATTGTGTGTGATACATTTAACCTTTTTTCAAGCTTTCGCACAGTTATATAACGATTCAATTCAATTATGGCTTTAATTTTGTCATCATGACCTTCAGAAGATCGGCCAGAAAGTTGGTCATCTTCAAGTAAAAAGAACTATACTTTTTTGCCAACCAAATGTATGAAAGCGTCATTTTTAATATAAAAATTGCTGTACGGGCGTGGATATTAATCGGCTTTGAGAATAGGAAGAACCTGAAATTCTTAAGACGTTTTACAAGAGGAGGGAGGTAGTTTGCAATATAAAAATTTCAGGTTGCAGTTTGAAATTTCTTAGAAGGGTTTGCTTTTAAAACATTTTTAAATAAACATACATAACAATTTTTAAATTACGAAAAGTCACTTAAATATTTACTTTCCTCTTTAAATCAAAGTAACTGATGCGAATTTATGAAACTAATTTTACTGTTGAATTAAAGTGAAATTGGATTAAAAAAAAACCTTTAAACTAAAAACAAAACAAAAAACACTAGTGAAAAACTGTAATCTGTCCGCTATTTGAGAATTTTGCTATCCGCATTCGATTTGATTTTCAGTGCAGACGATAGATTGCAGAACAAACAGAAACTCATATATCGATGTATCAAAGGATTTCAGAATCATGCTTCAAGTATCATGCTTTCGATTTATTTAATATTTAAAGTATCACACTTTCGATACGAATAGCATTTATTACACAAGTGTAGCCAAGAAATACAGATAAAATGACTTTTTAAATTTTTTAGTTTCCTTTCCTTATCGCCTTGTATCTTTATAATATGGAAGATAAATAAAAGATCTAATGCATCGTCTATTACAGGTAAAATAACACTTTTAATTACTTCATTTTTTCCTTCTATGATCAATGCACTGTTACATTTTCTAGAAAAAATAAAAGACCTTAGACATCATCGATTAGCAGCAATATGCTCTATTGTTTATGATGTGTACATTCAAAGGAACTTCGTTTTATTTCTATCTGCAAACATGCTAACTGAAAAAAACAACACCTCTTCGAGATGTTAATAAGGCGTGCTTTTAGTACGGTGTTACAATCATGAGCTTGATTTACTGAAGTTGTTCCTCAAGAAATAGGATTAAATGGCATGAAGACTGTATTTTGATGCAAAGCTAAATATTTTCATATTTCTAATAAAATACAATTTTGTTTGAAATTTTTAAAACCTTTTAATGCAATTCAAAATTTGAAAATTAAAAACTAAAATTTGAGACTTTCTAAAACTTCTTCAAAAAGTATTTTACAGCAGACAAGTGATGAATGTCACAGTAAAAATTAAACCTGCATTCAATATTCTAAATTCTAAAGCGAGTTTCTGAGGCATTAGAGATTTACTGTACTTCCTAATCGGTACTTGGTTATTTCATTTGGTCACTTCAAAATTTGAATAAAAAAGGCTTTCAAAGCATATAATTGATTTATAATCTTAAATCACTGTAACCTGGTTTGGAAAGTTCTTCTCCCTTTCGCAGCTACCATGTTAGTAATTTACGGAAAGTTAGCTGCTTTAGAATTTAAAAAAAAAAAATTCCTTTAGCTATTAGCTAAATGACTGAGTTTAAACTGAAATAAAATCACATTAATGACTTTGTTAGCGTTACATTTTACTAATAATCCATCTATGCATCGGTAATGGTTTGGTTAAATTCTGAGCAGGATTATAAAAAAAAGTTACTATTTATGTTATTGTCAGACTGTAAATAGTAGAAAGTTTTGTTCTAAATTTACCCGAACCCAAACTGAAATTGCAACAAATTTAAGTTGTCCATTATAAAGTTCAATTAAACTCTGAGCGTTACTGTATAAAAAAGTTGATTCGTATGTCATTATCAGATTGCAAAATATACCAAACTTTATTTTAAATTTATAAAAAAAATCACGTTGAAGCTGTAATAAATTCAGATTGTTGGATTTTAATGTTCGGTTAAATTCGGAGCGTTATTACAAAAAGTCATTGTTTATATTATTACCAGATTGTAAATTGTAGAAAAATATGTTTGAATATTGCAAAAACCCAAGTTGAGTCTGAGTTGAGTTGTAGATTGATATATTTACTTAAAATGTTTTATTTATTTAAGTAACTCAATATAACTGTTGTGACAAACTTTCTAAACAATTCGTAAAAGCTACCAAGCATTTACGTACTGACTAAATAAAGAAAAAAAAAAAACACGAGCTTGAAGAACACTTTCAGGTAAATTTAGATTCTGAATGAATGTAAACTATGTAATATGTATTAGGCATCAAAGACACATTTTCTTATAAAGTTTTATTTAATGGAACAATCATATCAAAAACATCAAAGCAAACCGATTCCTTTAGGTGCATGCTCTTTCAATTATCTTACCAAATTAATGTTAAATGTCTCACAGTAAAAGAGAAAATAGCATAATATTTGCTACATATATACATAAGTACACATTAGGATGAAATCACGATGATTATTCAAGTGAAAAATAAAAATAAATGCCGTGAATTGAACAACTAGGCGAAAATTCCATAATTTGAAAAAATAATGGAAATAATTTTTTAAATAGCACATTCCTTGCCTACTACTCACATAAGTAGAAGGGAATATATTTTCCAAGCAAATGCACTTCATTAAAAGAATTATAAACTATAGTAATGCTTTTATATTTGCATTTTTGTAAATATAATTCACAAAATAAATTGCAGGTAATTAAGTAAAAACCTTTCACATTTCTTAATTATAATCAACATTATATGGCAAATGAGCAGAAGCTTGGTACACAAATTACTTTTAATGCTAATTTCATTTGAGTGTTTCCATACAACACAAAATTTTAAGTAAAATTTTCCTTTTTAATTTAGGTAAAATATCATAAAATGTTTAGATTTTATTACATACAAATGCAGTCATTCTTACGTAATTATAATAAAACTAATAAATTAGATTACTGCGAAGCTAAATATGGCTTTTATACATAAATTGTAAAAACTGAATAAAAAACCTAATTAATGAAATGAAATAATCAGTTTCAACAAAGCTTTGTCGAATCAAAGTATAACGTTTTCTGTAAGTATTGGTGTCGACGATGACCTTAGGGAACCTCAAGTGAAAAAGGAAATCCGAGAACCTTAGGAAAATCAAGTGAGGATCTGGAGGAAAAACAAAATTAACTGAGGTGAAAAACGAGAAAAAAGGCTCAAAATTAAAATAAAATAAATTAAATGCTAACATGAAGGTGACAAAATGGCTGTATGAGAAAGCAGCTGTTTTGAAATCTGCCTCAAGTGTATAAAAATATAAACACGGCTGTCAACAACGAAACATTTTTTTCCCTTTTTCTTTAATTTGATATGTTGAGTTGCTTATTAAATGCAGCATTTGGTTTTCACAGACGATGTTTCTGTCTTCTTTGACACTAGGAAAACTCATATAACGTCCCCATTTCTAATAGGATGAAGGAAATTCTGATGTTAGTAAATATTAAAATAACAAGATTATAGAAAATTTATTCAGGAAGTATTTTTTCCTTTTAGAGAAATAATTTCATATATAATTATACAAATTTTTCATAATAATAATTAACTGCAATCAGATGGAATCCGGAAAGTTCGCAAAGAGCTATATCTATACTATTAAATTCTGTGTACTACTGTCGGCGTGGAGTTTAGTTTCGAGAGAAGTCCCCCTGGATTCTAAAAATTCGTGGGCAGTTATTTCGACCATTCTCATCTTCGTACGACTTTAAGCAGCCGAGATGTTAATTAAAAACTCTGAAAACACTAATTTTCGCCCTCATTTTCCCGAATGGCAACTCTGAGATAAATGTGTCTCTTTGTTAATAAAAAATTTTAAGTTTTAAAAAGAAATAAAAATAGTATTGCCAATCATTAAACATATTATCATTATATAACGTCACATTCTGACGTTGAAGAAAGCACGCGATTGCAGGTGACGTCATTGTATGTGGGAAAGTTTTCGTTAATGTCAGCATTTTAAATAAATAGTTGCTAATAGCAACTTTTTTGTTTCAAGTTAGAAAACCTGATACGGTATGTTGTTGCCATGTTTTACTGATATTGAGTAAAGTTGTTATGTTACAATAAATTTAAATCATGACGTCATGCGTATACCTCAAAAGCGTAAGTCTCAAAAGTTTTTGTTTCCTGGTTTGGCAACAAAAAAAATATTTACAAATTGGTTGTTGCTTGGAAAGAATGAACTGATTTCATTCATATTGAAATGTTTTTATACATTTTCTATTCATGTGTACATAGAATTTATAAATTTTGCTTTAGCCGGAATCTGCCAGTTTCATTTAAAACTTGTGACTGGACTTCCCGGAAATGGTTAAATTTATTTTTTATATCTATTTTCATTTCAGTTAATTTGTATTGGTATTTCAGAGCATCACATTGTTTTTATAAATGCATTTACGAACTTCAAACATTTAAAATGCACAATGTATTTTCTGAAACTAAGTTATGAAGCCTATAGTTTACAGTATATATTAATAAATATTCAATTTAAACTAAAGTTTTTATTAGTTTAAATTATATAGAAAATTAATATATTAAAATATGAGTCATCTTACAACCAGTGCTTATTTAAATTAAAATTTCAAATATTAGATACTTAATATTAATATTCAAGATAAGAAATAATTCTTAATGACACAGGAAATATAGCAATACAATACAACTGTATGAATTTCTTGCAAGATAATAAAAAAGAACAATATTAATTGTTTACATCGTCTTTAATAAGAAAGTCATCTAGTATTATTCTAATATAAATAAATCATTTGAAGTTCTATTCAACTGCTAAATTCATTTCAGAGTAGAATATTTTAACACAAAGAGTTTATCGACTATTCCTTTCATTCATTTCGTTCCATTTCATTTTTTCTGTCGAAAAATAAATGAAAGGTGTGCATTTACTATTAGCTTTATAAACTTATAAGCATCTTACATATGTGGTTTTGTAATGTTTTGTGCATGTTTAGGATTGTAAGTAGAATGCTCTAGTTTAATTCTTGAAATTTCTGATTGAAAAAATATAATAGGCTTTCAGTTAAATTGCCTGAATTATGCTTTTTCAATTTACAAAAAATTCCGTCTTTCAATTAAAAAAAGTAATTTTTGTTATTTTCGAGCAAGATTTGTAATTTTTATTAAATTACCAGGCTAGCTCAAAGATTTAGTTAGCATCGAAAATCAGTGATAGAAGATAATCAGTTTAACGTTATAATTGTCAGATTTACTTAGAACCCTTCTTTAAATCATCAAAATCGTTTTGACTTCTGATTTTCACCTGGTAAGGTTTGGCGTTCGATCGAAAAAGAAGAGGAACATGATATATCTTCGATTCGATAAACCTCCTTGGCCTTGATCTGGGCTTAATCCTAGGTTGTATGATCTCCTCAATCGGAACGGTTGTGTGATCCAGAGTTTCGCCAATGTCTTCCCAACTAGGACCATCAGGTATAGGTTTCTTGGGATCTTCCGGCTCCCAGAGTTTCTCTTCCTCATCGGATTCCCGCGAATCTTCTTTCTTTTCAGGAAGAGATTCGTCGTGTTCTATCGGTGTAAGTTCTTTCTTGCCAAACCATTTTGTCACCGGTCTGAAAAAGCCACCAATTTTTTCCAGAGGCCTTGTTTCGTACACAAATCCTATGGATCCACCTTTAAGGACATTGCCCACATGTCCCATAATATCGTGTCCGACATGTTTTTCTGCATCTGGCTCTGGCGGTTTGGAATATATATGAAAGAGTCTGGGTTTATTTTCATGGACATCTGTGGGAATGGGAAGTAGGGGAAGAGTTGCATGCACCAAATAGAGCTGCAAGAATATCCAACTGCAGGTGACGAATGGGATGTTCCTGAAAAAGAAATGGATCTGTTACTGTTATTACAACTATTATTAGCTTGCTACATTATATATTTTTCCTTAAGTTGGAGCCCACAGTTAAAAATAAAAATGTGTACTCAAATTTATAGTGTTTTTTAAAAAGAAACTCACTAATGTTCGACAAGATTACATGCATTTGTTTTCAGAGCAGTTAAAAATATCGAACACAAACTTCAGTAGTTACTATAAACCTTAAGGAATAAAACGGGGGGAAGAAAAGAGCGAGTTGAGTGTTGATTTCGCTTCTGGCCACTAATTTGGGCGTTCACGATCCTGAAAACTGTTTGACTCTGCTGGCAGACGCACACAGCAAACCATTTAATTGCATTTAATCTCAAAGAAAAATCAATTCAAATGAAAATAGGGACGTTTATTAACTTAATTATGAGTTTAAAATAATGACAACTCTTTCTGAATTTTATATAAAATGTAAGTCATTTGTCCTGATTTAGATCCTAAATTTAATTTTTCAATTTTAATAAGTACATAATAACAATAGAATCCTACAAACTTGACTCACGATTACTCTATATTCCGTATAATCTGAATATCATATTCTTGCTTTTTAATTTAATCGCTAAAGAATTCCTTTACGTCAAACAGAACATTATATTTGAAATAATATGAATGTTTATTATCAGCTAGATTCAAATAATTTCTAACATCGCCTGTTCGGTGCAAAGAGTATAGATACATTGTAATTGCAGTACATATTTATGCTTAAGACTGTCCTCATGTTACTTTATTTCGTTCAAAGATTTATTACGGGGTTCTATTTTTGCAATTTTTGTCCCTTTGAGACATTAACTTTTGAAACTAAGGAAATTTGGTAATAGGATTTTTTTCTTTTCATGGAAATTCAAATTTACCCTAATTCTCGCCTCAGTAACGAAGTGATGGAAGAAAGTCAGGTGACCACTGCAAGTTACCGCTCAGATTTCTTTCTGTTATCAGTCGTAAGCAGGTTTACCTGAAGGCTTATAGCTATACCCTATTGCAAGGTAAACTTCTAGTTCATTTTCGGCACAGTTTCTGAGTTTACATTCAGGTTCACAAATATCACGGTTTGTTCTCTACGCAAATGAAAATGGTCTAACAAGAAGAAAAAAAAATGAATTAGCGCGACAGTGGCAACGAAAGCGGATACCTTAAAGAGACTCGATAAAGGGGCAAGTACTAATTGCCATGGAATTAGGTGCTGTTTGAACTACTATATTAAGATAAAAAAAAACAGTAATCCGAAATATGAAAAGAGCATATGCTTATAAAAACCTCCCTGGATTGTTTGTTGTACTAGCTGAGGTCTGAACTCTGACAATCTTGGCCCTGAGGGCACAGAATATTCGAACGTCGGTTATTTTGATCTGTGGAATGTATATCTGAGTTTTGCAAGCCCGCGACTCTTTCCTGAAACGAAGTGCGTGATAGGATCAGCCGTGTAGTGCTTACGAGAGCACTACACAAGCACTATATGGCTGACTTTGTCACGAGAGGTTCTGGAATATGTAATGTTATTAATTAATATACCCGCATACTGATAGTATAAATGAAAGGGAAAATATGAAAAGTGAAAAACACAAGAAATTTAGAGATGCGCTTTTTTGTGGTATAGACAGAAAAAAAAAACCAGTATATTTTAGGAACGACTCATATATATCTCAGTCTGAAAGTTTCTGATGAATATCCGCTTGCACTTGCGAGCGCTTACGCTCAGAGCTGGATTAAGCGTCCCGTAACTCCCGCCCCCGAGCTTGACCATCATGCGTAAATATGAATAAAAATAGACTGAACTTTTCGCTGATATAATATTTTTATACTTTAAATCTCGCATGCAATAAATCTAAATAAAAGAATTACTAATAATAAATTATGAAACAATCTGACCATGCCACAGAATGTATAATTTTTAAAAGAGAACTCGTTAGGATGCCCCATTTTCTACTTGCGGGCGGCCCCGAAATTTCTTAAATCGACCCTGCTTACGCTTAGAAATCGCAAATATTGAATTCATTTGTTTTGTTTAAGTATTTAAATATTGGTATTTCTGTAACCTCCCGAGTAATAGTGGATAAATTGTTTAAGATTTCAGGTTGTACCTTCAAAGACGTAGTAATAATAAACCTTTAGTTAAATTTTACCTCTTACCTTTTTTCTTAGACCTAGAATTAAGTGCGCAGATGATAAATCGTACGAAATAAACAAGGAGTTGTTAAGAGGTAATTATATTTAAGGTTACAAAGTACTAATAGGAAAGAATGCTTACTATAGCAGACGCAGCTTTATAGGATAGTGGTTAATGTTATTATTCGCATAGTGATATCGAGTTGCAGAAGGTCCGCCCGATCGCAAACGGAAACATGGAAAATACACAACTTATTATGATCACCCATTCGGTTAAAATCATCAAAATATTACAGAATAAATTTTTTAAGCTGAAGTAAAGTAGACAAAAAAAAATTAAGTTAAAATGGGTTACAAAAATTGCTAAGTAGTCGAGGAATGCTTACAAAAGAGTTAAGTCAGGTATTTAAAATAAGGTTAAAAAAAAGCAACCTTACACTGGTGTGCAAAAATTAAGGACGAGACGGTTTTTTCAATATAACTTTGTACAAAAGCTTTCCAAATCAACACATTTAATACCGTAAGATCCCCAATACGTAATGTAAGTAACACTTACTAAAAGAGAAATCAGAGGGATAAAAAGAAGCTTTATTGAAAAAGTAGCATGGAGCGCAATGCGACTGAAGGCCGAAACATCCCTGTGATGGGTGTCCAGCAAGAAACATCCGGTCTTTAATAGGGGATATGATCTCCCCTGACTGCTAGGCAGGTTTCACATCATTTGTGCATGCTGGATATGTGGTTGTTAATGAGCTGTTGAGACACTGCTGCTCGTTCCTCTTGTAGCACCAATCGCAGTTTCGGAATCGTTACTGGCGATAAGTTACGTGCTGCCACGGGTCTCCCTAGTAAGTTCCGTACATGCTTGACGGGATTTAGATCCAGAGACCTTGCCGACCAATCCATGTGTTCAATATCTTCACTCTCCAACAGCTCTTCGACAGTAACTGTGCGATGAGGTGGAGCGTTGTCGTCCATGAAGAGGAACTGAGGACCCATAGCCCTTGTGAAAAGACGCATGTAAGGAAGAAGAACCTCGTTACAATAGCAGTCCCAGGTGACGAACCTCCTTGGGAGATATGAAGGTCGGTCCGGCTACCAAGCATTATGTCTGCTCGAACGAGAACTCCGCGACCTCCAAAACAGTCCCTTTTGATGATGTTGAAGGGGTTATTGCGTGTTCCCCGCTCTGTCCAGATGTGTATGTGTTTAGAATCGCAACTCAGACTAAATCTGCTCTCATCTGTAAAGAGTACTCGTCCCTATTCATTGTCTCTCCAATTCCGGTGTTCACGGCACCACAGAGAAAGCCTCCTCCGATGGGCAGGCGTTAGAGGTACACAACGTACAGGGCGTCGTGCAAACAGACCACCACCGTGCAGTCTTCTGGCCACGGTAAAACGCGATATCGGTCGTCCAGTCGCCTGTGTCGTGTGTCTAGCGATTTCACCCGCTGTCTGCCACCTGTTTCTTCTGGCCTGTAAAGCAATATACCGGTCATCTGCGGGTGTGGTTCCTCGTGGACGACCACTACTAAACCCCCGGATAGCTGTTCCTGTAGTTTGAAATTGTCTCCAAAGTCGTGAAACGATGCTGTGAGCAATTCCGAACTCTGCAGCCACACTTGTCACACTGCGGCCTTCCTCCAACTTCCCAATGATTCGACCTCGGGTAAAAGCATCCAGATGTCGTCTAACAGATTGATTAGTCGCCATTTCTCGCTGAGGCAGCAACTCGGTGTGATTTTAACTGCTATATGGCGTGCAATCTCTTTGCCAGAAATACTGATCTTACACCGACAACATGCTTTATACTACTCAGACATTCCCCCATTACTTCTACCTGCATATCTGCGCATGGACTCCATACATCACTTTACATCACCTTACTTAATCTCCTGATTGATCTTTCTGTCCGCTCTGCCTCTTCGTTCAGCTGATATGCTAATTTTTCGACTTCGTCCTTAATTTTTGCCCACCAGTGTAGCTTGACGCAGGTTTTGAATAACTCCATTTATTTTGAGAGCGATCTGATACAGGTTCCTGTTCTTTAAAAGCAAAAGTATTTCTACAGAAATTTTTCCCTGAAATAAAAAATTCCCTGGAAACATCTACGCCAAACTAAGGTTGCTTTCAGCCTAATTTAAAATTTTATATTGCCATGCTATCTTCAGATGACGATTCCCTCCAAGTATTAAGATTAGGGCTATAGTATTGGTCAAAAAATTTCCCAAAATGATATATAGTTTGTAAATAAACTTTTGCATGAAAGACACTATGAACAGTTCATAAAAACACTTTTATTTTCCTAACGAAAATTAGGACATTGTTCGAAATTGAATTCCGAAGGAAAGCGAATGAAGTTCCCTAATTAAAATTAGGAATGGTGGTTCTAAAACTGAATTAAAATTAGGTTTGGTTTAGTTGATTATGGCAAAACACACTACAGATATCGAGTCTAACGAAAGGGATGCCTTCGTGGATGACTTTCTAAGGGATCCTGGCTCGAATACGCATTACACATGCGGAAAACTACGAAAACGTACATGCAGTCAGCTCGTTCGCCTGGAATCGAGGCGTCGGAATGACCCGTGTATAGCGATTTTACCGCTCGGCCGCTGGTGGGCACTAATTAAAATTAGGAAATTTTTCATAAGCACACTTCTGTATTTCCATAATAAATCCCTTGAAAGTACCTATTTATATGTTCTTAGTTATATTTATATTAAACCAGTTAAATTCCATTGCTATTTTGAAGGATATTTTTTTCCCACCGTTAAGTCTTATCGTTCGTTTAACGTTATCGAAATAGCAGTGGACAAATGGACATTAAGCGGCACTTTGCCGTATTGTGCCACCCATGAAAGTAATTCAGAGATATACTCTTCTCCATTACTATTCCCATTATGTTCAAACATACCATTTTATTGAGTGATAAAAGGAATCTAAATTGTCTCCGTAATCAGAGGCAATAACTATTTATCACATCATTTCATTATGAATGACAATAGCGTGTAAATTGTTCCGAATAAGAGATTTTCAATCCTGCAAAAAATGAACACCAACTGTAGCCTAAACGTAAACAATGAGTCATACAGAAAGCATACAATAACTAAAAATTTCTTTGAAGAAAGCTTACTTGGCTTTGCACCAAAATGAAAAAAAAAAAAAAATTATTGAATCGTACAGAGACTGCATATTATTCATCATTAAGCGAAAATAATCATCGGTTTAAATATGCATAGTGTCAAGGTTTAAGAACTATACGAATATTCGCACTTGCTTTTAGCACCTAAAAAGCTATTTACGATAATTTCATTACTATTCTCTTGTCGTTAGCATATTCATCTGCGCTCGCAAATGGAAAAACGTTTTTACTTCGGCGACTTTTTCACCTTAGAAATGAAAATTCTTTTTTGCCTGTTTTCTGATAATAAATGTTCTTAGACCAGCTGATGTCGTAGTTTAATTACTTTTCTTATATTCGAAGCTCACTCTTAGAGAATTTCATTAAAACAATGCGGTCATAATAAAATAATTAATTCTATTTTTTAGAAAATCGTTTCTTAATGAAACTAAAAATGGCATCATAATCAAAATTTTCTGCACGAAATTATAAATACCCGTATGCTTGAAGATACTATTTAATCTACTTCCTTTCTAAAATTTAGGAAACAAAAAAATTCTGGATCTTTCTTTTCCTAAAGTAAAATATTCTTAGATTTCTAGGCAATTTAACCATTTAATTGTCCTTTTAATCCCAGCCTATGTAACGTTTACCAATTTAAAATGGAATATGCTGCTGAAAAAACTAGAAAACTGGGAAAAAGTTTATTTTAAATTAAATTATAATAAAATGAATTAAAATTCCAATGAATGTATACAAATTTTAATTATAGTTTTGTGTTGAAATTTGACCTAGAACATTACAATCTTAAGTATTAAACAATATTTAATTATTCAAAATAAAAATACTTTAAAGCTTTTGTTTATTTACTGCTCTTTTGCCAAATACATAATTTTGTTTGACGCTAGAAACATCCGCAGCAGAGTTTTCATATTTTCGTCTTAAGTTTGCCATCAGACTTTCGTCTATTTTATTTGTTTCACTGTATTAATCATTCAAGTAATCTGGAAAATCGAACTGACAGTTCTTAGATCTGCTGCCATTTTATGTCACAGAAATTTTTTATTTATATTCATAAGGTTCCTTTATGTTAATTAACCAGTTATTTTATGTTTTGGATCTTTACCGTCACTTCTCCCTTCCGTTTTCCCACCAGAATGCAAATTTAGTTCGCGTGTACTTTAAATGAGGCTTTTAGATTATAAGGTACAGTGTTCTGCCTCTGGAGGCCTTGTTACTAGATTGCTAAATAAGATAAGAATTGCAGTTGTTGCCCTTGCATTATAATTGCCATAGTGAATATCCACGCCGGTTAAGTTTAGAACTAATTCGCGTTAACTAATTTGCGTAGCTTTCGGCTAATAGGTTATTTAAATTTAAAATTTACATTTGACTTACTGTATTTAAGTTATCTCTCCAAGAGTGGTTGGCTGAGTTTTAAGCATAAAATACGCCATCTGCTCTTATTTGATTTTAAATAAAATCGTCAATTTGCGCAGGAAAAAAAATGGATATTGCCATTCGAAAATTTCGAAACGTTTTCACTGTAACCATAATCCTGAGAACTGTACTGTTTTAAATTATCACAGTCTCGTGTGTGTACCTTCAAATAACAATATCTGAAATTTAAGAAATTTAATTTCGTTTGGTTGAGCGCACAAACTACTGGAAGTTCATATATCGGGAAGTTTTCTTATGACCACCGTGTATATTGGTGCATAATGATACATATTTTAATTCTTATTTATGTGGTACAAAATTTAAAAAGCTCGAGAGGTCCTGGCGTACACATTGTAGTAAAATTAAAAAGTTAGTACGCTCTGTAGGTACAATGAGTATAAGTTGCCCATTATACAGTTAGAACAGTATATTATGAGAACACGCATATGGACGATCTTAAACCTTTCTTATTACAGCATAGCCTTGTTTGATAGAAAGAAACCCACGAAGAAGAAATTATAGCATCAGAATACAGTAAGATTAGCTCTGGAAACAAGCACATTGGTAGAGATTTGCTCCAAGGCCATGGTAAAGCTTGTTGCTTAACAATCGATCTTTCTTAATCCTTCAGCTATAAGTACCTTTTACCATTGTTTATGAATATATTAATGATTTATATTATCCTGGATAAACGGATTGTATTTTTGTAAAACTTCTCAAGTTTATCTAAATGATGGCTCTGAGGTTTTATATATTATCTTAGCAGTAGTCTATCTTAGCAATGTATCAACTAAAGAAAGTAAAAAAAAAATTTCCCCAGCTTGATTGTTTACACTAATCCTTATTTTTTAAAAATAGGAACTTCTTTTCTAAAATAAAAAACATTATTCTTCAGCCTAAGAGATAGATATGGGTAAAAATATCATCACTTTTACGTATGGTAAGCCTGATTCGTGGGTTTGCTGCCAATTTAAACAGTGGCAAATACTAAGCAAAAAAAATCTGATGTGGGCACATGATTTCCTTGCATCACCTATTAAATTATACACATTTTTGCTGCAGTTCATTTAAACTTAATTATTAATATATTTCTCAATCAATCCCGTTCTCACTTCGTGAAAAGGCAAGAATAAATAAAAGCTCAATACACCGTTAAAAATTGTAAAATACAGGAAATCTAAAACACCAAATACAGTTAAAAACAGTTTAAAAACAATTTTCCAATTAAAATTAGAGTTTCTGTGCTGAAAAAGTAGTCTGGCCAACAAACAGGAAGATAAAAGTTTTCGATGCACACAATTTAAAGTTAACTTCCGGTCCCACATGGCAAAAAGACATTGAAGTTAATGCACCAGCTGATTTAATTCACTATACTAGCAAGGGTTTCAAATGTAAGCAAATAGCCACCACATTAGGCCTGCTCAACTTACACTTTTAAATCGTAGCTAAATCTGCACCTACAGCAGCCAGATGAATAAAAAGCGTTACCAACATATCAGAATAAAAAAACAGATTTAACTGAGCCAGGTAATAGAGTGGGTATAAATATATATGGGCTTGGGGAGGCAGATTGCACAGAAAAGGGAAATAAACAACTAGCATGGTTATAGTTTAGTTCTTCCTATAAGCAAAATTTCAACATTCTACGCCTATTCGTTTTTGAGCTGTACGAGATATATACATATCTACATACGTAGACGTCACGAGAAATATCTCCTCGAATCCAATTTAAATCCTGGAAAAAAGAGTCCTTTATTCTGCCCGTACGTATAGATGTCACGCAAAAAGAAAAAAAATCATTCAAATGGATTCGAGAGCCGTCAAAATGGATATTTTCGTTGAAATATGATACCCGAAATTTTTCGCGATTACAGCACTTCCTTTACTTCTTAAATTAAAGAAATAAAAATAAAGCAAAAACATCAAGTACAATTCTAGTGTAATTTATCAAATGGATCAGGAAGTAATTGAAAAATTACAAAAAATAAAAGACGAAATAAGGCTTTTTGGCTAGAACTAAAATCAATAACTAAATCCCCAGATTTGAATGAATTAGGAAGTGTTTAAAGTAAGCAGAATAATATTATAATATCAGAATATGTGATATTGTATATTATGTCAGAAACATAATACATTAGGACCATATATCACATCAGAACAATATCATTCTTCGAAGAATTTTTAATAATTTATGCCTCGTTTTAAGTTACACTTCCGCTAATTTTAAACGAAAATCATATTAACTAGACATTTTTAATATTAAATAACGAAGAATCTGAATATACAGCGCAACGTTCCTCGTGCTGCAGAAAAAATGGCGGCACCGAAAGCCACCAGATCTGTCTCAACATGTGCATCTCGAAGCTTTAATTTTGAATTTCGAATTTATTAGCCCAAAGGGCTATTAATTTAGTTTTGACATTTTACGTTGATTCACTTTTCAAACTGTTTCCACTAAATATTACACCCTTGTATTACATTTAAAGAAATTAAATGATGAAGAATCTGTATAAATGCATAAATGTTTCTCGCATTGTGATAAAACAACGGCACCTAGCGCCATGAAATTTTGAATAACATAATTCTCCACCAAATATGAGCATATGGAAGCCCTAATTTGGAATTTGGAATTTGTTTATTATCTATTTACTACTTTGTCAGACATTAAAGAATTTTTGATTAAGAAACTCAACGATTTCAAAGCGAGTAATGGCAACACTGCACGAAGGAAAAAAAAAATTATATCAAAAGCCCGAGACTGTGTATCCGAAATTCTAAAGATGTGATCATTTTAAAATTATTTTGCGATATTGCTTTTGAATTGAATTTTATGGTTTAAGTACGAAGAACATAATATTTAATAAATAAAGGTAAAACACAAAACGTTAAAAAATCGCGAGCGAATATTTAGGGCTGTTATTTTTAAAATCGTTATGTTGACAGAACTTAAATGTAATTCGCATTCCAAGTTTTCTTGCAGGCGCTTTCAGGTAGTCATCAAGAATATTTATATATTTATACTAATGCATATTATTTTCGATAAACACTAAATCTCTTATACCAAAGAAGCAACACATCCCCAAACCATTATGCTTTTACCCTCTTGCATAACAGTACGCAATACGTTTCTCGAATACAATTCTTCATTCGGCTTTTCTCATATATTAATTCGTCTATCTGACCTAAATATATTGAATTTTAACTTTTCTGTAAATATAACATTGTTCCAGTAGACAAAACTTTGCTTACTATAGATTTTGCGAACGCCAGGAGTATTTTCTTGTTGACAAAGAATTTTCTTCTTGCTAATTGCCCATTGTATCCATACGCTTTAAATGACTCTTCTAAAAGCGTCAGAGTTAAGTTTATTGTAAACTGTTTTTCTGAATATTCTGAACATTTTATAGTACTTTTACAGTACAGGATTTGGGGCTCTTGTTTGATTTTTCATAAAATGAATCTGTAATTCCTTGGTGTTAGCTTAGAATGTGGTCCAGACTCCAGCGCATTTTGACCAATTCTACGCAACTTGCATCGTTTAATAACATCACAAATGGACGAAGTGCTTCACATCCAGGATGTTTTGGGCATTTCGAATATCTTTACCTCTTTAAAAACATGAATTATTAAATTTCTAACAGAATGGGTTGTTAATTTGTAGCGTCTTGGCATGTTCATTTTAGAGACGGATAGATTAATATATTTTGCTAAACAAGTAACAATTTCCAAAAGCAGATGATAATTCTTGTGACGTATTTAATTAAAAAAATAAAGGCAAGAAATATTGCCTAAGCATCTCAACAAAAATTTGAAGTGTCCGAATTATTTTGTCAGTTACTGATTAACAGTTTTTGAACAAATTATTTTATTGCAAAGAATATTCTGATATATTTATTTTAAAACTGGCCAGGCTTATAATATAGAAAAAATTATATATTAGAAAAATAAAAACTCTATGTTTTAATGTTTAGTACGAAATCTATGCAAATGAATTTCAAAAATGCAAATGCTCGAAAACAAATGTGAACCACTGCATATACATAAACAGTGTTCCAGAGGGATAAAAAGAGAGAGAGAATGAGAGAAAAAAGAAAGAAAGAAAAAAATGAAATAAAATTAAATTAAAAATAAAAATTGACTATCGTGGAAATAAAAGTAGATTACAAGTCACGAAATGGCTTCTAGAGGTTAAATAAGTGTTACCTTGACTACGGTTGCCGTCAAAGCTATATTTATTTAAAGTTATACGGTTCAAAGGGAATTTGACGGAAAATTAATCCTTATAATTGTAAGAAGAGTAAAAAGTAATATGAACTGATGGTGTTTTATTCATACAAAATGTAGTCATATAATTTCCGTTAGTTACAGAAAGGGCAATAAACTTTAAATATATTCGATAATTTTAAACAAGGCATTAACTAAAGCATAATAATATAATTTAAAACATACGCATTAACTTTTTTTAATTATTATAAAATTTAGGGTCACATATGACTAGAATTAAAATCGTAAATTGCTAAAAAAAGATTTTTAAAAATTGCCGAAAGAAATTTAATTAAGAGAGATAGCAATTCATATATCTTGTATACGCCACATTTATTCTGTCACTTCTACTCTTCCTTAAAATTTTATTACTGTACTAAGGCAATTTTTCTTCTGGAAGCTAAAAAATTGTGTTTTTTGCTATCTCCGTGAAACCTTTAATAGTTAATTACCCACTGCCTTTATTATTTTTCAGCCCGAAAAGGACATGTAATGAACGATAGATTAGTCTTAAAACACCATTTTGGATTGTATCACTATAAACGGCGTATCACTTTTCAAATTGTTGCCACCAAATAGTATCGCCATATTTAAAGAAATTTAAAAAATGAAAAATCTGCATGAATATATGCATATTTCTCACATTGTGAAAAAATAAACGCAACCTAGAGCCTTCAAATTATGAATAACATAAACTCCACCAGAGCATGGGCACTTGGAAGCCCGAATTTTAAATTTCGAATTTGTTTTATTATTCATTTCATATTTTGTAAAACTTTAACGAATTTTGATTAACAAACTCAACCACTTCAAAGCGGGCGGCGGCAGCACAGTACAAAAAAAAAAAAAAAAAACATTTTTATCTCCAGCGCGCAAGACTGTCTATCGGAAACTGTAAAGATATGCTGTTTTTAAATATTTTATGATTTTGTTGTTGAATGGAATTTTAGGTGGCATAAGAGCCAAGAACATGATATTGAACAAATAAAGTGAACACACAAAACGTTAATAATATATAAGGGTAAAAAAGTTCTCGTAGAGCCATCTTAGTAAGTAATTGAACATTTAATATTAGGAACTGAAAAATTGAGGAATTTTGATGATTGAGGAAAAAAAAAGAAAGCAAGAAATATATATGTCAACATTTAACTCTGCATCAACTAAAGGTATACTGCTATGCTGCTTTTAAAATTTTGTAATTTTGCCGTTGAATTGTATATGGCTAAGTGTGAAGAAAACGATGTTTCATAATAAAGTTAAAAAGACAAAAAAAAGGGGTTAGAAGGAATGAGTACAACAGCAGACTAATCGACTGCAATCTCAGTAAAATCTAAGACCTTTCAGACATTTTTTCCCCTTAGCTTTGTAGTCTATTTATTTCAGAAAAAAATCAAATAATTCCATGCCCTTTTAATCCAGGAAAGGAGTATAAATAATAAAGAAAGAAATAGAATTCAATAATAAAAAAATTAATTAATTTCTCCTAATTAGCGTAAAAGGAAAATACGTAGTGTCACTTCCTTCCACGGCTCTCCGATTTCCCTTATAGTGCAAGATTCCATTACTAATGTAAAGCAATATTACTCATTTAAATTTCTACATCATTTGAAAATACGATCTCATTGCATTTAAACTCGCGGGTGCTAACAACGACGGATTAAAAGTTTAATTTAAACATTTGCGAACTCGAGCATAACTAAAGAAAAGCAATCGGTTACTTTAAAAACAGTCAAAATTCGTTAAATTGTTTTAAAGATTTCGAAATTCTTCCAGACGATTATTTATTTATTTATCCGATACTGTAAACATAAGTTTTCTGGCATAGTTATTTTATTTAAGATATATGAGAAAAA
This sequence comes from Stegodyphus mimosarum, assembly GCA_000611955.2. Lineage (NCBI taxonomy): Eukaryota > Metazoa > Arthropoda > Arachnida > Araneae > Eresidae > Stegodyphus > Stegodyphus mimosarum. Next base: position 127,392 of record KK112821.1, on the reverse strand, counting down.
TTCAACACTAAATTTGAAAAAAAGAAAAATCTACATCGAATTTTGAATAAATCTGTGTATAACAGTGTATTTATCATTTCAAATTCCAATAAATAAATTTAAAGCAATTCCATCTTTAATAGAGAGTCAAAATCAGTTTCAAAATTTGAGGCAAACAAAGATTCCAAGTTCAGTAAAACCGTGGGAAAGTAAAGCAATAAATTTTTAATTTTTTTAATTTACAATCAAACTTTATCAGATCGAAAAATTTAAGTAAATGTGGAACCGCAAGTGATCAACAAGAACGCATAATGGCCATGATGAACGTAAACAGACCCTGCTAAACAAATAAATTTAAATAAAAGAATAAAAGAAAGAAAACACTGCAATTTTGAAATTAAGACTTAAATTCATTTATACAAGACTGTTATTAAGTTTGAAAGTTTTTGCTCCTAAACTGCATAGTTGGAGAATTTTGAATACATAACATTACTCTATGCATTATTTTTTTGAAAAAAAAAAAAAAAAATCTAAAAATTTTCAAGCATATTCTTCATAGCTTAATTTCTTGTTTCAAACTGCCAAATAAATTAATAAGAATACTTTTTAATTTGGATTAGGACGACGCAGAGTAATGCATCCAGTAATGAGAAGGATTGCTTCGTGGAGGACGCTTTGAAGAAAACCGTCTCATATCTTCGTTGCGCATAAGGAAAACACTGAAAACCTCCTTGTAGGCAGCCGGGTCGTCGAGCTTTGAACCCAATTTGAGCGACGAATGTTTAAACAACTTTACCTCTCGGCTATTTGTGGGCGCCAAAATGATATTTGTAGTTTAAAAATCGCTAAAAAATAAATCTGAAATAAAAAAATATTCTGAATTAAATGCATTCACCAGCTGCCGAGCGAAAAAGCCTGTGAATACTGGTATTCGAAACTCTGCTCAAATGTCATCGAACACTGCATGGGATTTTTCGAAGCTTTTCAAATTTGCGACAAGAACGCGAGCAAGTTTCTCCTCGTAAGTGCGGAATCCGCTCGTGGTAAAGTCGCTAAACACTCGTAGTTCGACCTGGGTTAAATTCCAGACGAACAGGCTGGCTGCATGAGCAATTTCGTAGTTTTCTCCATGTGTGACATGTATACAAACCACCATTAGAAAGTCCTCTACGAAAGCATCCCTTTCCTTAGGCAGATAGCCCTAGCGTGTTTTGTCCATAATCAAATAAATCAAACCAAACCTTCAAAAGCCCTCTACAAAGGCATCCCTTCCTTTAAACAGACAGCTCTCACATGCTTTGCCAAAACCAATCCGGTTCAAAACTAAATCCGAATTGGGTAGCTGCATGCGCGTTTTCGTTTTCCCCCTCCCTTATGTTTAACGCTGATACAAGCCAATTGCCCTTAGAAAGTCATCCACGAAGGTATGCCTCCCATTAGGCAAATAGCTCTAGCGTGCTTTGCCATAATTAAATAGACTAAACCAAGCAGAAATTAAATTCTGAATATAGTCTCGAAAACGAATATGAATTTTGTTTAATCATTGTTTACTTATTGAAATCTTACTTGGATCTATGTATTAAAGTCTCTTCAGATGCGAAGTTCTGTTCATTGAAATCTCTCAGTTTAGCGAAGTCTTTCAGGTTTCACATCTAAAATATTTAGCTATGTCCCAATTTAATGACATTGACTAACCAGTTTGGTTTATTTTATTTGATTACGGCAAAATACACAGGGCTATCTACCTTCGTGGAGAACTTTCTGAGAGAAACTAGCTTGCATACACGTTACACTTGAGGAACACCACAAAAACGCCCATGCAGTGAGCCCGTTTGCCTGGAATCCAACGAAACTACCAGTGTTCAGCGACTTAACCGCTCGGCCGCTGGTGAGCCTACAATAACTAACCGATCTTATAGTTTATATGTTATTACAACATTTCATTGTGGCAACAACGTCTATTTGTCAGGAACATGATTTTATAGCAAAGTAAAAACAATAATAACTTTTTGATGCGTTAAAAAAAGAAATTCATGTTAATTAGATTTTAGGTAAATTGAGTGGAAAAACCATCGTAAATACACGTAAATATCCATATAATATACTTAACAAAGCAAATAATGAAAATTATTTTAAAACAAAAGGGAATGTTAAAATAAATAAAATCAAGAAACTGCTTTTAAATTTCTCAGTGATGTAACAGTAAATAAATGTAACAGTAAATAAAAATAGCAAAATAATTTCTGAAGATTTTTGACACGCCATGAAATAAATCATAAGATTTTAAAGAAGAATTAGATTAAGGAGAATGAAAGTTGTAAATGATAACGAAAATAAAGTTTGTTTGAATAGAAAACAAAGTTTAATTAAATTGAAAGTAAAGTTTAATTTGGTAACATCTTATTATAAGAAATTGGTATTATAAGACAATAAAGTTTAATTTGGTAATATCTAATTTTCTCTCAACAGCAAAACATTCGATGAAAGATTAATATAAATAATATAATAAAAAAGCAGTTTATTAATGTTAGTTTTTTTTTATTTTTTCAAACAATATATGAAATATTTTAAACACAATCTTTGAATCCACAATTTCATTAATTTTGTAATTAATACACTGACTATAATTTTTTCTGTCATTTGACGCGATATCTAATACTGTAACTAAATTAATAAAACATTAAAATTTTAAAATGGAAATTTAAAATTGCTTTAAATTTAATATATATATTTAGGGCTTAGATCTAGCATCTTAGACATGTCTTAATATTCGAATGGACACAATGTTTGGTAAAACTGGTGCTTACTTTCTCTTTCTGTTATTAAATGCTTATTAAAACTAAACATTAAATAAATATGTAGATGATAACGAAATTTCCTTAAATTGCAAGAAAATAATTGCAGAAATTTGTTTTATTTGTAAAAAGCATTTTTGTTTATATAAGCAAATCATTCCTGTGTAGTTTCCAGAAGAAACCTTCACATTTTAGTAACTAAATACTCCGCTAGATGGCGCCCTAACATTTTGTTGAAATCCACCGGACAACGTGAAGTTAATAGAAAAAGAATTCTTAATATGAACGTAATACTCAAAATTTAAGTCTTCGGCTTTAGAAAAAGTAGAAAGATTAAACTAGATTCATTAAAAATTATGTTTAAATAAACTTAAGTAGGTAAATTTAAATAAAAATCGATACCTGTGATACTGAAGAATAATTTGACGAAAATATACATGGCCCGGTGGCGCAACGGTAGCGCGTCTGACTCCAGATCAGAAGGTTGCGTGTTCAAATCACGTCCGGGTCATAGAGTTCATTAATTTTTTTCGTTGCTGTTATGACCTTCGCCATCATCATAACACTGATATTTTGCAAGAAGGGAGTGTTATACTGCGTTTTTAACAGCAGAACAATTGCAGCAAAATGTGCAATACCTGAATTAAAATTTTTTACGAGAGCGATAACATTGCCTTGTATAATAACAATATAAATCAACGTTTCAACGTTGCTTCGCGCTGCGTTTGCTGATTGATAAGTAGCAACACGTTATATTTATAATTCGTATTGCAATATTTTATTTGTTTATTATAACCTTGAAATTAGCTGCTGCATGTATTAGAACAATTCCTTTTTTTAATATTTCTTCATTAGTTGATATTTAACTTAAATTAAAATGCTATTGCAATGAAGTTAAAAGCTATAATAATTTTATATTTCCATAAATCTATGAAAAGTTTCCTGAATTTCTATTTGATAGGAATTCCTATACTCGAAAATTTTAAAGAAATTCAGGAATACAGTTAACCAAAATATCAAATCATGACAATTTAAAATTTTCATATTTATTTAAATTAAAAAATATGAAGAAGTAATATTTTCCGAATTTGAAACTTAAATGCATCAATATCTTATCATATTTCCATGTAGATTTTTAAAGTATAATTTTTAAACCTCAGATTAACTGTACTGCTATTAAGCATGAAATTTTAGAATTCTGCTTATAATTAAAAGAATATTTAGTCCGACTCTCTCCTCCTATATCTTTCTTTATCTTAGCACAAAAGGCCTTAGTTTAAAAAAAAAAAAAAGTTATATAATGCCCAAAGCGGCGTTTTGTTAACGTTTCCTTTGTTGTCTTTATTTATTAAATATCATGTTCTTCGCTCTTAAACCATGAAATTCAATTCAACAGGAATATCGCAAAATAATTTTAAAATGAGGATTTCTTTAGAATTTCCGATACACAGTCTCACGTGCTGGAGATAAAAATGTTTTTTCTGTACAACGTTGCCATTGCTCGCTTTGAAATCCTTGAATTTGCTAATCAAATATTCGTTAAAGGGTTACAAAATATGAAATCGATAATAAAACAAATTCCAAATTCCAAATTTGGGCTTCCAGATGCCCATATTCGGGTGGAAACGTACGTTATTCAAAATTTGACAGCTCTAGGAACCATTGTTTTATCACAATGCGAGAGACATACATACATTTATACAGATTCTTCATTATTTAATTTCTTTAAATAAAATTTTTTTAATACAGGGCTGTAATATTTGGTGGCAACAGTCTGAAAATTAAATCAACGTTTATAGTGAGTCAACGCAAAATGCCAAAACGAAATTAATAGTGCTTCTGAGCAAATTGCCCCTTTGGACTAAAAAAATCTGAAAGCTTTCAGATTTCACATTAAGCCCAGATGGGCGTTTTTTTAATGTTTTGTATGTTGCCTTTGTGTGTCAGAATAAAGCACAATTCCTAGGAATAAAACGAGGAGAAAATGTGTAGTGTAAGAGCTGTGGAAGATGATATCAAAGTTTTTAAGGAACCATTTTTTATCCACACTGGTACATAATTTCAATTGTACATAATATGGTATACATAAACATTGTTAAATCATCCGTTAGATAATTTTTTGAATCATAAAAGTGAGTGTACAATCGTAAAGCGTGTGTACAATTCAGCGTACAGCCATTAATCTTCTATTTCCCACTGTGACTCATATTAAATAGAAGAGAAATATAAAAGAAAATATTGGTTTTCTTTTTTTTATGTTTTGAAGTATATTTTTTTAATGCGGATTTAACTTACGTAGTTAAATTAGCCTATTCTCCAGATTAAACTGCTTAAAAATTGCTAGTAAATTAACAGTATTTCTCTGTTAGTTACATTATAAATTACATTTCCATATTATAATATTGTATTCCATATTTTATTTCTATATCGCATTCCATACTGTGATTTTTTTAACCGCTGTCGAATTAGCAGTGGTCTGGAAGAAATAACTAGCCTTTGTTGGCAACGCAGATTTCAAACACTGAATAAACTAGAACAGTGGTTTTCAAAGTATGGGGTTCCGTAGTGATACAGTTTTCGTTGCGGAGTGAAAAGATATTCGAACATTTTGTATTTAGTTTTACAGTTATATATATTTATTTAAATTATACATTAATCTATCATTATTAATTGAGCTAATTAATTGTTGACAGTTATTCATTTTTATTTTATTATTAATCCATTATATTGCTATTTTCTTTTGGGTCCTTTTCTTTTTAACAGAGACCACTATTTTTTTTTCTAGAGAGCGGATAGGTCGCGATGAAAAAAAAATTGTGGGTACCATTAGGGGGGAGGGAAGGAAGAAAATGTTAAACGAAAGAGGGATTCGAAACATTCCGTTATTATCAACAAAAATCCTTTTTACTTCCTTGTACGAAGTTAAAAGGAAGTATTGTAATCGCGACAAATTTCGGGTTTCATATTTCAACGAAAATATCCATTTAGACCGCTATCGAATGCAATTTAACGATGTTTTTGCATGACTTCTGTACGTAAGGCCAGAATAAAGGACTCTTTTTCCCCAAAAAAATTATGAAACTGATTTAAAATGGATTCTGAAAAGAATTTTTCATGGCGTCTGTGCGTACGTACATATGTGTGTGGGTATCTCGCATAACTCAAAACCGAGTAGCCTCAGAACATTGGCATTTTGTATGTAGGACTGCTATAACATGTAGATGTGCACCTCCTATTTTGGTTTCAATCAGCCGCACCAGAAGTATATAAATATATGTGTATGTTACGGTAAAACACCGAAATCTGGAGAATGTCGACTTTCACCGGTGAATGTCAACATTCACATAGTCGCTTGGTGTATGTCCGAAATATTTTCCAAATACTTATTTCTGACTTACACCAGTGAATGTCGACATTCACCATGTACTAATGGTGAATGTTGAATATATGAGAATATATATTTTCTTCTCCGTAATTCAGTCGCGAAAAAACACACAAGTACTTAAAACACACAATACATTCAAAATGAGAAAGGAAAATAATAGAAGTTAAAAAACTTACTTAATTATTCAGTACGTTCTAAATGAGAAAATAAAATAATGTTAATAAAAAACTTACTAAATTATGTGATTCAAATCTGATTCATTGCAACAACTTAAACTATTATGAGACTTTGAATTGCACAAGAGGCCCTTGCTTTTACAACTGCATTTATGGGAAACAGCCAGTCGCCTCTCTTTTCGACCTACACCAGAGCATATCTGTGATTGTCGACATACACCGGTGAGGGTCCGAATGTACACGAATGTAATGCAATATTCGATCTTTCACCGACGTATTTGGCGAATGTTGACATTCTCCGGTGAAAGTCGACATTCTCCAATTTCGGTCTTTCACGGTAACATATATATATATATACCCACTTTGTTACTCAGCTCAGTTCCTTTATCCTTATATGTTGGTAAATTGTTCATTTTTTTGCTTTAAAAATGGTTGAATTATGTTGTTCTTAACTTCCGGTTAAGGTTTTTATGCCTTTAGTAAATCTGCATGCAAGATTTGTAGAATTATAAACAATTTAAAAGTTGTTTAAGTACGGCTAAGCCTAATCATTTTTCTCATGACGGCCATATTTGTTTACATTTGAAACCTGGTAGAATAGTTGATTTGTTGCCAATCTAGAGAAATTAAACTTCTCAACAACCAAGATAACGCCTTCTTTCATTATTGCGAATTAAATCATGCTTAATCCATTCTGGCATTTCTTCCAGGAAATAAGTGTTTGAGATTGACTTCGTAATTTTTTATATACATATTTCTAGTTTTTATGATTTTTGCCTTGTCGTGAAGTGAGAACTGAATTAATTAAATGAATGAGATATATTGAATCATCTGTGAAAAACTTTTCTTTTAAATTTATTTCTTTTGCACATTTTTAGATTTATTATAGTATTTGAATAGAACGCGTGGCAGCGATTAAATTTCTTCAGATGATATAATTTTTTGTGCATTCTGAGTTATAAAATGAATGAGATGTAACGCTGTTAAGTGAACCCCTAGCAACAAAGTGTCAAGAAAAAATGCATATAATTTAACATTCCGTACAAGGAAGTCGGTGTATACATCAGATTTCTTAAAATCAATACTTGAAATCATCACCAGTAGAAAGAAAATCAGATAGGATATTTAAACTATTAGATAAATTGCTTGAAAAATTGAATATTTGATCGAATTTTGAAAATATAGTGTAAGACATTTTTATTTACAGTATACATTCATTCCAGATAAAAAAATATATATTAGAGAAAAGAAAAGATATAAACTACGTTAATGAAAACAATAATGAATTATTTTTCCTTCGGTATTTTTATGAATATTATTATACTTTTGTGAAAGTAGTCATGCTTAACAAATTACTATATTTTTATTTAAAATTGAGATTGTTAGATAATGTCCAAAGGTAAAAGTACTGCCTCATACAAATTTGTGAACACCGACTCTCCGACTTTGATGAAGAGTAAATGGTAACAAGTAAATTTTTTAAATAATAATTTATGCATAAAACATATATTTTTATCGCAACTTGGGATTTAATGTAGGAAATACTGTGAATACGGCACGGTATTTCGTGACAATAGCTCCAATTTCTAAATGGATTAAAATTTCAGTAATATTTATTTTCAATTTTAATTTTGTTTTACTTATCTGGAATTATTATGTTTCATCCATTTTTTTCTATACTTCTCTTAGATATATTTGTTCATTATTATCTCTCTATTCTTTTCTTCTTATTTTTTACTAATTGTTTTCACGTATATATCGTTACACAATCCACTTCTTATGAAAACAGTTACCTGCAAATAAAGCAAACTAAAAAGAATGCTAATCAAACATATAATAACACCACACGTTCTAGACAGAAATGGAAGTCGTTGAAAACAAAGAAAGGTTCGGGTGGTTGCCGTAATATTTCAAAATGTTGTATTTATATCATACCATAAAATATTCGAATATTTTTATATCTTTTTGCTCTAACTCAGGTTAAATTAGAAAACCCTAATGAAACAAAATGGTTGTGTCCTTTGGGTGTAGTTTAAATACCTTCTTAATTAACCACTCAAACCCTTTATTTTGTCTTAAAAATATCGTTACAGGAAAAATTAAACAGATGAAAGAAGTGAATTGGGCCCATCATTAAAAGTACACAAGACAAGAAAAGAAAAGGTAAAACTGACTTCGGGAGGGACATTTTTGCAGCTCTACAAAAAAGAATTTTCAACGTTAAAGAAGGAAAAAAAAAAGGGCTAGCCTGGCATAAGCCTATACAATAGAGCTGCCCAATCTTCAACCTGTCGTATCATCGCACCCACTCCAACGCAACCACCAAGTCATTCTCAGAAGATAATTATCATTCCCGACATTGTTTTTAATGAAATTCTGCTCTCTAAGGCCATTTAGACCGTTGCAGCTGAAGGCCTGGGAAGTCGTTCGAACAAATAACTGTCATTAGAACTGTGGCCCTGACCAGGAAGAGGACAAGGCATCATAATGTTCGATTCAGTTTCACTTCCCCTCTCTTGAACCTTTGTTTCCAAAATGGTAATAGTAGGAAGATGGATGAAAATCCAGCAGTATTTTTTTAACGGACTGGTAATCCGAACCAGGAAATGAGCCAATTGTTGCACACTCGTCAATGGAATGACGATGGTGAAAGGGAAAAGCGGTGAAAGCTTATTTCTAATGGGTCAGCACTGCGAATCACCGAGTTTAATTCTTTGCCTACGTATGCACAGTAATTATGCAGTTTCTCGTATTGCGGCTGTCGTTAACCTTCTTTGCATCATCAGCTGAACAAAGTCATAGAAGCAAAGTTCTCAATAACGGCCTTTCCCCTCTTTTAAGCCATTCTTCCAAAAAGAAATAAAATTAATCTTGCAATTTTCGTATTAATGTTTAATATCGAAGACTGTAAATCAGAGTTTAGAAGGCTGAAATAATTTTAACGCAAATGGCATCATAAGATTTTTTAAATCATTTGCTTAAATGTATTCGTCGTGAATGGTCGAACCCATTAGTCATTTAACCACCTTATCGCTGAGAATGCTGGGTGTAGGGTACAACAGGTAGCGTGGACAGGTAACCTGTAATAATGGGAGAAAGGCAGATTCATACAATCAATCTTGTCGCGGGGGTCGAACCGTGGGCAGTGGTCGAACCCACATCCTTGGTTGTGAAGTAATAGTCAACTTCCGCTTTATTTTACTGTTTTGGGAGACGGGTCGTTCCTTGTATTGCAATTACAAAAACCGGCTGCTGAAATTGAACGTGAACAAAATAGTGCATGTTGCGCAAAACTTATTGAAAGTAAAGTTAATGCATTTGACGCTCAACTCTAGTGCAACCAAACACATTAGTTTCTCTATATTTTAAATCTTACGCATAAGGAAAATGTTACCAGTTTTAATATTTGGCAGCAGAAAATACCTCGAAGCTCAAGTGGATGAACAGATTGCAGAACAGAGCTGCCCCATAACCAGTATGATAGTCAACCCAGACTGGTCTGTCAACCGAGAAAGATCTTGAGTTCAAAGCCCGGGAAAGTTATGGACATTTGTAACTATATGTATAGGGCACTTCACAATTCTCTGTCCTTAAGTCCTCTAGTAAGGAAGGTGGTAGAAGAACACGGATTCAAAACACCTTGCACTCCAAAATCGAGGTATGCTATACAAGTCCTCTGTCTCCCAAATTTTAGTTTGATTTTCAGCCTCCTTCCAGCAGGTGTTCGTGGTGTAACGGTAGCACACTCGACGCGAATTCGAGAGGTCCAGATTCGAGTCCCGGCTAGGGCATTGCACATTTTTCACATCATCTATTCAAAATAACCTAATGACTCTACAGTGGCGCCCGAACTAAAAGGTGGTGGACGGTTATTCGCCACCCTCAGGATTTGAGGATTGGGTGCCCTCATCCCCCGTCACTCTATGAAGCATTTTCTTCCTCCTTCTAGCAACTTCCTTTGTGGTGTAACGGTAGCACACTGGGCGTGTATTTGAGAGATCTACGGTTCAAGCGCCGGCGAGGGCACTTCACATTTTTCACGTGTCCTGCTTCAAAAATCCTAATGATTCGACAATTCCATAAATTTTTATTCAGAAACGTGTTCCTAAATTTTGCTGAATCGCTTGAAGGTATGCTACTGCGCTACATCCATGCAGCTTGGCAAATATTGCGATTGCTTAAAACGTGAGATTTTTAATTTATCTTCCACACGTCTTGCCAAACAGCCAGTTTTCTCTTCGCATTCGATGTTACATAAGTTTTTTAATTCAGCTTTCAAACTGATGAGCGATATCAAAACCATAAACTCGTATCTTAATAATATTCTAATAATGAGTCCAAGTGACGTTAATAATGTATATCTTTATTTTAATAATGGGTCTAAGTGATGTAATTTAACATATATTTAATTTATAAAATATTCGACTGCATACCATTATGTAATTAATATACAACATTTCGAATGCTACAGAATACGTACCTCCAAACAGAATCGTTTTCTTTTTAATTTATTTGGCTAAATTACCTGCATGAAAGAAGACCTTTCAATTAGAAAATTGCCCGGTAAAATTCTGATCGCAATTTTACCGGCAATTAAATGGTTTTACAGACATCACGCTTTAAGGATGCTTCTGAGAAGGCAAATATTTGCGCAAGGACAGAGACATAAATACATAAAATTAATTCAAATTAGACATAGAAAAATAGGTATGCCTAGGAAACTGTTCAGTTAAAAACTGCTTACGATATTTAGATTCCTATCTAAATCTCGAAACCAACTTCCATTTGTGAAAACTAATTATGTATTAACTTAAAGGGCAGTTACAACGGCTCTGTGTCAATCATGTTCCATTACTTGTCTCGTCTTTCGTATAATTTATATCAAATTAAGCGCCCTTTTGCTGTAATAATATATTTACGTAACCTTTTTGACGTAAATTTTACGTTAGCTATCGCTAGAAATAAAAGAGAAGTCAAAACGGACAGCTGTAATTGCAGTTTCCGCCTTCAATTGCATTTGTAAAAGTTAATATCCCCCCCTATCATGATTGCGTTGTTCATTCATGTGTGTATACCTCCTGGCAGTCTACATTTAGAGATAGGTGAAGAGTATATTACCATTTACATGAAGCTTATCACCTTGTGAAAGCTGGCATTATTATTCAAATAGGTGCGCATTTGCCTAAGAAGGTAGTTATTAAGAAACAAGAATTTGACGAAAGAGGGAAGTTCTTGATTTAGTTCCGAGAAACAGAATAAAAAGTCTAAAGGAAAGTAGTTTCATATCTGTCCTTGAACTTGCCTTTTTTATTTTTTTATATATATTATTTCTATACGTCTTTTGTTTACGTATTTTTCTCTCTGCTTTTGTATTATTCATCTCGAAAAAGGAAGAATATTTGGCATCTTTTTTCGTTATGCATCACAGGATTTCATATATCCTGAAGATTATTATAAATGATAACGCCGAAGTTAAAATATGTATTTATGGAATTTCTGATGTGGTTGCTGTAGTTACACAGTACTCATAGCATTGGTAAACCATGCAATTTTAAATATGTTAAAAAAATGCTTTCTTTTACAACGCAGTATGTAATTGCGTTAGAGAAAGTAGATTTTTTCCCTCTTTTTTGTATCCCTTCCTTTCTTAGATCGCGAAGTTTACTCAGGCGTTATAGATTTATATAAAATTTTTGGGAGAGAGGAGGGATAAAAAAATTTCTATCCATCGAGAAGTGAATGTTTTTCTAACTGGTTAGGATAATTTTAAGGAAACCAGAGAAAATATTTTAAGTTTATTAAAGGAGAGAAATAGTAGTAGGAATACTTTTCGCATTAAACCTAACACTGTCTCGTGGTACGCCTTGTAGTATCATGCGATATACTTTCTCGTATGTCTTGTGGTATGCCATGACGGTTGCAGAAGTAAGCTACGGCACTGAGATAATAAAAAAGTATTTTTTTTTAAAAAATCTGAAAGCTTTCATATTTTATATTAGGCCTAAAGGGATTTTTTTAACGTTTTGAATCTTACCTTTATTTATTAAATATCATGTTCTTCGCACTTAAATCATAAAATTCAATTCAACAGCAATATCGCAAAAGAACTTAAAAAAAGCATATCTTTAGAATTTCCGAAACACAGTCTTGCGTGCTGGAGTTAAAAATGTTTTTAGTCCAAAGGGGCTTTGTCCCTGAAGGACTATTGTTTTCGTTTTGCGATTTTGCGTCGGACACATTAAAAGTTTGTATCACTTTTCAAACTGTTGCCACAAAATATTGCAGCCCTGTATTATATTAAAAAAATTAAATAATGAAGAATGTGTATAAATGTATGTATGTTTCTCGCATTGCGATAAAACGACGGTACCTAAAGCCATCGAATTTTGAATGCCGTAATCCTGCTGCGAATATGGGCATCTGGAAGCCCAAATTTGAAATTTGGAATTTGTTTTATTAACGATTTCATATTTTGTAAAACTTTAACGAATTTTTGATTAACAAATTCAAAGATTTCAAAGTGGGCCATGGCAACGTTGTACAGAAAAAAACATTTTTATCTGCAGCGCGTGAGACTGTGCGTAGGAAATTCTAAAGATATGCCCAGTTTAAAATTATTTTGCGATATTGCTCTTTAACTGAATTTTATGGTTTAAATGCGAAGAACATGATATTCAATAAATAAAAGTAACATACAAAATGTTTAAAAAACGCCCCTTTGGACGTAATTTAAAATCTAAAACCTTGCAAATTTTCTTTTTTTATATTATTTTTTTTTCTCTCGTACAGTGTTGTTATTGCTCCCTGTGAAATCGTTGAGTTTATTCGTTAAAGTTATACAAAATAATAAAACAAATATTGATATAGATAATAAAACGAATTCCAAATTCCAAATTTGGGCTGCCAGATGCCCATATTCGGGTGGAGACGTATTATTCAAAATCACAATGCGAGAAACATACATACATTTATGCGGATTATTCGTTATTTAATTTCTTTAAATATAATACAATGCTCTGGTATTTGGTGGCAACAATTTGAAAAGTGTTTATAGAGAACCAACTAATATGCCAAAAATTAATAATCCCTCTGGGCAAGCTGTCCTTTTGGGTCAATGAAGCACAATGTTGTTACAAAATAAGAACAGAAATCTTAAAATATAAATTTAAGATATTGAAATTTACAGAGTTTATAAAACAGATTTTTTTTCTCCTTCTGAAGAAGAGACTTGTGACTAATCGATAGAAATTTATTCAAAATCTACTCAAAAATTAGCTTTTTGTTTTTGCCTAATTTTAACTTCATCTTTCACTTAGCATTTAAAATTAGACAAAAATTCTAGCTCAGAGTGATGCTCTCAGGTTAGAAGAGCTAAGCGCTCTGGAAAAACAAAATTACATAAAGCAGAAGTACGTATGTAAATACGCACACACACACACACAAAAAGACTTTTCAATAAGTAGTGTAAAAGAAGTCTTTAGATCTTCCAGAGTCAAAATTTTTATTAATTTTCATGTTATTAAACTACAGCGTGTTGCTGCTTGATTCAAAAATAACCAGAAAATGATATTTAGAACTTATTGGGAAAACAGTCTGATGAGGGTACCACAAGACTTCCTTGTACGGCCTATTAAATTACATTTGCTCCTCTTCATTTAAATTTGTTTCCTGGAATTTTTCTAAACTCATTAACCGATCTTTCAAATCGAGTTGAAAATGACATCAAAAACTGCAAATGCTGAAATTAAATATCTCGGTTCAATTTCTGTTGAAGTCAAATTTCTTCTAATTTTGTTTTTTCATAACACGTATAAAACTTTCTCAAATGTATGGATAGGAACCAGGAGACCGTATTAAAAGTTAGACTTCATTATTTGTCGAAGAATAAATTTTTTAAAAAAATTTGACTTTTCCGAAATATGAAATTTTCTTACATATATACCTATATAAGATAAAAAATATGTAAATCAGTATTATAATTTAAACTAGCGGTAACCCTTAATCCCCACTACCTGTTCTAAAAAGAGTAACGCCTTTTTCTGGATTGCGTCATTTCTAGATCAGTCCATATCATACGATTTGCAAAATGCTCATACGTAGCTAATTTGGAACTTGAACTCAAAATTTTCAGAACTGAAACCTTTCCCTTGGTGAGCTTCCACGTTAGATTTAACTGCGCACTTTTGCTTTTAGCTCTTTTGCCGTTAGGACGCTGGCGTACTGCTTCTCTTCCTATCGCAACAGTAACAAATATATAACTATTCTCGAATGATTAGAATGCCAAGTGAATTGTGATTACCAGTGTCATGTGAAATAAAGATGAATACATAATCCACCTCAGCTGCCATTTTCCTATTCATTATGGATGAACATTCCAACATTTCAACATCATCATCATCATCATAACATATATTATACACACACACACACATATATACATATATATGTGTGTGTGTAAGATATAACAAAATATGATAGCTGTTTTAAGAAATAATTGGCGACCTCAAAATTAACACTCTAAATTTGGTGCTCAGCCCCTAAATTCATCTGTTCTCCCAAATTCGAGATCTTTCCATATTACGTAACGTTTTAATGTAGATACCTTCTGCCTAATCAAATAATTATAAATCAAAACTTCCTCTAACTCGAACTGAAACTATCACCTCCTCCCAATCTTCCTTTGAACTGCTACG
>KK112821.1:94485-110906 GCA_000611955.2 Stegodyphus mimosarum | reverse complement strand
TTTTTTTTATTCTTATTAATTAATAAATGCACTCCAGTTTCTACAACGAAATACTATTTACTTTCTTTAAAAAAAACTTCATACTGTAGTATAACGTTCTGCAAAAAAATTTGATGAAAGGAAATCGATATATTCGAAGCAATTTAGTAGAAAGGATCTGCTCAGTAGAGAGATCTTAAAATCATATTGTAATTTTTCTTATTTATTTATTCATAAACTTGGTTCTTATATATTTTTGTTGTGCTGTAACTTATCTCACACGTCTGCAGTAACATCATAATAAGCCACGAAATTCGCTCAGTTCCGCCCCCCCCCAATTTAATGGGGAGCACCCCAGGGGGACGGTTCGAGGATCTACCAGCCCTCTTCCTCTACCACCAACGTCTAGAGAGGACTTTCGGCCCGCCGTATATTTAGAGTAGCCCCATGCCGCCCAGACACTATATATTTACAAACATCCATGCCTTCTAAACGGACCCTTCGGTACCGCAATAGCGCTCCGCTAACCACTATACTGTCAGAGCGGCATATATTTTTTTACAGTTGAGTATTGTATTTATTTATTTAGGGCATTCCATATAGTAATTTTATGCTTATTTGTTGTGTATCTTATTTATTTTTGCCCAATTATAGCCCTAATTTGATTTGTAAGTGTTTATTTCACGTACTGTGTTGCAGACCTTTCAATTTTGAGGCGATTGATCTTGGAATCGTGAGGACATCTCAAGTAGAATCAGAGATATTGACGAAATCTCCTGTACCGGACATTTGCGACATCTGATCATTTCTGGGAGGCTTGGGTACATTCTGGAAGTTTCCAGAAAGCGCGTTATCGAAGATCCAAGCGCAGTTTTACTGGAAGATTGCCTAAATGCTTACTCTACCGGTTGAGAAAAGCTTTAAATATGAGGTTTATGAGGTTAGGAGTTAGAGTCAGAATTAATTAACTCAGAGCTTTGAGCAGTGCGACTGTTTTATTATTGAGCATTTCGCTTACTGATTGTTACTTTAAATTTTACTTTCCGAGAGATTCTGGTGATCTGCGAATTTCACCATTTCTGTTTTCCCTCTTTTGATATTTACAGCTTTTAATTTCGCTTGTAAAACTTATTATTTATCTCAATAAAGTTTCAATATTTCTTATTCATCTTGCCTATTATCTTTCTCTTTTTATTAAAAACACAAAGAATTCCCCGTGTATATACCACAAAGTACCCCATGGGGCTTGCAGATGTAAGTACGAAATAATAAACCCTAAAAGAAAAATTTTAAACAAAATTATGAAAGATTACAAAAATTTACGATGAATTGACAAAAAATAATCAAAAGTCACTTCTCTTTTAAACAAGAATCTTGAGGAAAATCTTTTGGAAAGTTAATATCAATATTGTTCTTACGATCTTTATAATGAGTTATCTTTGCAAATTTATACAAATTCATGTCACTCGACCCTTTAGAGATGTTGGTACAAGTATTACGTAGTAAGGTTGGTATTTTATTCTAAGAAAACTTACAAAATGCGAGTCTACCTTATCAGTCTAAAATTCTAAAATCACGTGAAACGAGAACAGTTACTTTTATTTTAAAAAATTATAATATTGCATATATGCATATTATTATATACATATTCTACTTTTTAACTATATATTTATACCAAAAGACAATTAGTAAGTTTAGTTACAAACGAGTCTTGTTTTTGTTGTGGCAGAAATTTTTTTATGATCGCTTTGAGAAAGAATTCCAAGCACTCTTTCTTTAACGATTTTTCTTCAGAGTAATTAATATATTCATGCTGAAATTTCACTTCTCCTTCTTCTATTATAGAAAAATTCTACAAGCAAAAATTTTAAAATCGAATTTAAGGTAAAAATTAATCACAATATAAATAGAAGACATTGGCTTTTTGAAAGATCTTCGACAAATGAAAATAAGTAACGGCGCCTCCAGTTACAGAAGAAATGGGAACACCAATGGTACCATCAATAGATAGAGAAGCAAGTTGCCATATATTAAAACTGGAATTCTAGGTGATTGTTTGGAGAACACTAAGAAACTAGACTTTCATTTATCACTACATAGCTCAAGAACTTGACTAAGGTTTTGGTCCTGATAATCGAGTTTACTCTTCTTTGTATTCTGTAAGATTTCAAACGTCGCCTAGTGAACATAGTTATGATAAAAAAATATGTATATTAAAATGGTTAATTTCATGCTTCTCTTTACTGGCTTTATATAGAAGGAATTATCGTATTCTGTCCTACCTACTAGTAAGGTGTAAATAGTTAGCACCTACAGCTAGTAGCAGATCCGTTGTTCAAATCTTGGGTAGGACACAGATGACGATTCATGTTTTTTTTTTCCTTAAAAAGACTTTGTTACAGTGTCACTTGAATTAAAAATACGGTAAATGATATTTCGTCCTCACCTGGATTTAGTCGACTGAGTTTCGATCCTCCCGTCAGTTGCCGTATAAGGGAACAGAATTATTGCATTCTGTCGTACATGACTTCATAGTGTAAGTGGTTATCATGTCCAGTTGGCAGTTCGGAAGTTTCGTAGTTTGATTCTCAGAAAAAGAACAGTTGATTTGTCACGTCTTCCGAAGAAATCTAAACAGTGTCAACAGTGGCGTCCAATTTAAAATAGGGCAATAATAACTCATCAGTACCTGGATTTAGTCTACTTAATCTCATGCCTGCCATCAGCCGTTCTATAAATGGGAAAGAATACAGAAAATCATCGCTTTCTCTCACGTATGCTCTTTTGGTGTAAATGGTTAGCACTTCTTGTTGGCAAGCGGAGGATCCATGACTCGAATCTCAGCAAATATACAGTTAATTTTTCACATTGTTTTGCTTAAAAAATTTAATTGACCCTGTAGAGTACGTTATAGATTAGACAAAATACAGTTTTTTTATGTTTACTGATTTCTGGCTCACTAAGTTTTTTTTATTAATGACATACTTGGGTCTAAACTGAACAATCAAATAATTTAAAGTTAAGTAGAAATTAAATCGTTGTTGCTCACGGAGCTATAAACGCGAGGTTGACCTCTATGCTAAAGGGTGCGTAGAAAGATTTAACTAATACTAACGCACTTAGATTTACTTCAATAAGTAACAGCGCTACGGCTTAGAATTTAAATACTAGCCAGTCAGGCGAACGTCGAACAGAGTAGCAGTGGTCTGAGACTAAAAGCTCTCTCACACTGAGAGTTCCTACCTACCGTTTAAATAGAAACTTGGCTCCACTTCAAATTAGCATAAAGCTGAAACGCGCGCTTATTCTAACGGGAAGTTGAAATAAGAACAGATAGAAAAAGGCAAATTAAAATAAAGCTTTCTTAGTTTAAAATAAAACCTTACAAGTTTAGTATAAACATAAGCATAATCCACAATGAATTTTCATAGTAACAAAACTGATGAATAAAACATTTTAATGTATCGCAAATGGCTTAATAATTCCATGCCTAACCCCATAATCATTTTATTTACCATTTTACCCTATTCGCTATGTACCTTGCTATGATCAAACTCAAATATGTGCATAATTTTCTTTTCATAATGAATAGACGAATGAAAGAAAAAATTATAAGAAACCAATTTCAAAAATAACAAATGAATTACCCGCAAGATTTCCTCTTCAGAAGGCATAGCTGAACCAAATTACCCATCAGTGCTCCATCATTTTTTTCTTCCCTAATAACTATATTTCCCTAATAACTTCTCGCTTGGTCACATAATAGCGATCTTTATTGCATGAATGAATAATTTGATTTTCACAAACATAGTAATATATTTTTTATTATCTATACTTCGAGATTCTTTGAAAATAATGAACACTTCACAGCGCAGCGTAATCATAATAAAACAAATTCAGTTTGTAAACAATTTTATATGAAATTACAGTTATGACAGCTATTCTAAACTATTTCCAAATAGCGCTTAAGAATCCATTTATGTCTTTCTGTGGTTTCCTAAATCATACTTAGGTTTCACTAACTATTCTTCAAAATCAATGAAAATTATAACTTATAAATATTACTGTCACTAAATTGACGTCCAAAATTAAAGCTACAAGCGTACATTTCACAATAATTCAAATTGCCCTTATATTTTAAAAACTGGTTACATATATAATTTAGGAAACTATAAATATAATGTGTAGGCATATAGCATTTTTTAAAAGATTACATCGTTTTTTAAAGTATTTAAGGGTTTCCTAGCATATAATGGTTGTAAAAGAATATATCGTTTCTTAAGAAAATGTGAAAATGAGTGGTATCTGAATCTTTGAAATTCGTCTATAGAATTGCATGTCTTTCCAAGAAGAATCACACTGTTGACTGATTTCTATTGAAATGAGTTCTCGCAATAATTTAGATCAGGGGTGTCTAGCTCACGACACAAAGCAAATATCAGTGCGGTTCAAGAAGCAACCGCGAAGCGCAAAAGTAATGTCGCGATTCCAGAACGATGTAAATTTTACTATTGCGATGGAGGTTCCAGATTGGCTTTCAGCATAGACGGACGAGTTATTTGACACTCCGAGTTGGAGCAAAATAAAATGCGTTTTGACTGACCAAATAAAGCAAGCTTGAATACTAAATGTAAACAATCGTTTACATTTCAGCACGTTTAACAAACATAATCCTAAAAATGGGGAAAAGTACGCAACCTTACTTTTCGATTTAATAACAAGAACTGAAAATA
The DNA here is from genome assembly GCA_000611955.2 of Stegodyphus mimosarum. Lineage (NCBI taxonomy): Eukaryota > Metazoa > Arthropoda > Arachnida > Araneae > Eresidae > Stegodyphus > Stegodyphus mimosarum. The sequence continues at coordinate 106,194 of KK112821.1, read as the reverse complement.
GATTTCAAGATTTTCGTAAAAATAAACGGAATTTTTATACTTTTGCGACTCTATTTACAGCCGATATTAACGTGATAATATTCAAATAGTATGTATGCTAGGGTTGCACTCTGCCATTCAACTTACAGAAAAATTGGATCACGTCTCTTTGTTAGATCTACACAGAGACAAATATACCTCGCTGCACAGTCATGTGTTATTCCTGTCATCATTATTTGGCAGTACACACATTTGTGAGCAACTACCGTGTTTACTCGCGTAATAGTCGCACATCTTTTTGCCAGTTTTTTATTGTGAAAGTCTAGAGACGACTATTAAGCAGGAAGATCTGCTACACAATATTGTATACTTTTGATGATTTTTTCTGCTTCAAAACGTGGTGTGACTATAACGCGAGTAAGCACGGTATTGGCGGGATGAGAACTTTTCAGAACTTCGTTGCTGCGGCTGGAGCAACAATTTTTAAGCAAACTGCACACACGCGTCAAGCAGAGCGGGCCTTTTACATTAAAAAAATCAGCCGTATGTGTCCTCCTGTCAACAAATCATAGAAGATTTTTTTTGTTGTTGTTGTGGAGCTTGGAATACCATTCTTGGGCACGGGAAGATTGTTGCCATGTTCGCTTCAACGATAAGTCGGGATTCAAATCACAAAGTAATTCTGGGGGCTTTTTTTCTCGGGGAGGGGGGAGGGAGATTGTCTGAAATATGTAGTCATCCCTCATGCATAAGGGAGCACTTTAGTGGATGCGAAATCCAAGTTCTTGCGGAAGATAACAAGATATCAGAGTTCAAATTGTTTTTTTTTTTTTTGGAGGGGAAAGACGGTATCAGCCGTATGGTATGACCAGAAAAGATTCCCGACTTAAATTCCACAGAACACGTCTAGGATACTCTAAGAAGGGCTTTTGCACGACTTCAGCATCCTCATAAAACCCTCTGGTCATTAAAAGGCACACATTTAGAAGAACGGGAATTGTTGTCACAAATTATGATCAATAATCTCCCTAATCTTCCTTACAATATGAAAACTTATTGTGAAATATGTATAACTGAGCGGGCGGCTCGGTTATCTTAATGCATTTGGTACCTTTCTTAGTATATTGGTACATTCGTTACATTTCTTAGTACATTCGGTACTACTCACAGTACCTTTCAACGAACAATATTAGTACTTTTCAAGCGTTCCCAGCATGTGCTATAAAGTATAGTTCTAAAGTGACTCTTGTTACAGCCATGTTCTTATGATGAACATTTCAACTTACAACATTGATTCTTTTCGAAATGTTTCCAGCGTGTACTAAAACGTAAATGCTACTTAAGTTTACCGAATAATGGAACTATGCAACAATGTGCCGGGTACAGTAACACTAGGTAAAATGAGGTCACATGATTAACTTGAAGCTGAAAAATTAGGAGTAAACGTAAGGAAACTGGTAAAGAAATGCATGTGATATACAATAGCATGTCAGAAGAAAGCACATCACCTTGTTCGTTTTGTCGCTACCTTCAATAAATCTCCAAATAGATATAAAAATACATTCTACTTGTACATTCATTAAAGTACAGGTTGTTGTGTAAAGCAATAATTCATAAAAATATGGAAAGTTCAAGTATTCAAAGAGAAGTATATTCATTTAGAAAGTTTTGCATAAGTTCGCACGTATTTCACCTTCACTTAAGGTACTCATTCTGACTTAAATGAGGTTAAACCAAAGCGATCATCTTAAAGATTAGCAGTTGAGAGCTCACAAGCTGAAAAATGTATATTTCTAACGCAGAAATGTTTTTCAAAGCATATTTCTAGTACCACTGGTAGAATCAGCACATTTTCTAACTGCCTTTATAGAAAGGGATTAAATAATCTGAGATTTAAGTGTGCAATAATACTTTAAAGTATTTCTATTGAGAGCTGATGTAGCCACTATAGCAACCTCGTATTGCTTGAGCGACTTGAGCGAACGTATATCATGAAAATCTTTATTAGAAGGAGAAAAATTTATAAAATTATGGTTCCTCCAGCCCCTACAATATATACCACTAAACATTTTACGGCATGCTGCGTTTGATATAGCGTGTAACAAAATAAAGTATTTTATATTATTTTATGCTGATCATTTTACCACAGACAATTTGTACATTACGGCAGAATAGCAGTTCTTTAAAATAAAGACGCAAATGCTTCTCAAGAATAATAAATTCATCAATTTCAAGTACGCATTTGAATATCAGCTGCACAGGGAAAACCCTTGAGGTGCAGCATAATGAATTCTTTCATATCAAACAAGTTATTAACCTAAGATCATAAGGTGGCAAATTATATCCGCGTGAACACCTGTACAAAGACACAACTGACATACACATCAGAAGTGTGAGTAACGCCTTCTGAATCCTTTTCCATGGACAAACCAGTACAGTCATTCACAGTGACGGCCAAGCTTTATGTACCTCACATTCGAATTGGGTCACGGCGATAGCCCATGGTTCAAGGTTTCGAGTTAGCTGGGCATAGACCCTTCCTCTTTCTGGCTAGTCATAATCTTAAAAAACTCTCCTTTATTTGGCGAGACGTCACTTTTAATGTCGCGGAAACTCGGTTCTAGGTCGTACAAATCTAGTTGCCAATGATTTCTAATTAGAAATCACGTTCTCCAATCTCTGTCGTAAAAAGCAAGGAAATTTCCCACACGATGTTTGTTGAACGTAAGAGAAACTGAAGGTTTCAAGGAAATAAATTTCAATCTCTAAAAGTAGTTTTAAATTTAAGATTTAGGTATCTTTACTAACATCTATAAATTAACTTATTTTTTCTATAGATTTTGCTCAGGTACAGAAATTAGAAAGCTAAGTGTTATTCCATCGCTTATAAATTTAGCATTCTTTACTTAAATCATATGTAAAAGTAAATATGAGTCAGCGTCCCTTAGAAATTCATTCACGAAAGCATCCTTTCTCAGGCAGATACTTATAATATATTTAGCCATAATTCTACTAAACCTAATTGTCACATAAATACGAAAATCGGAAATGAATCGGCAGCCAGGATGCATTATTTAAAAAAACGAGAGAAGAGAAACTTACAAGATAAAATTAATTGCCTAAAGTAAAATTTCGGAATATCTGAATATAACCTAACGTATATCATGAACTTACTAGAATGTAACAATGATTAACTCGTGAAATTGGTTTGGTTTAGTTTATTATGGCAAAGCACGCTAGGGCTATCTGCCCACGAGGGAGATGCCTTCGTAGAGAACCTTCCAAGGCAAACTGGCTCGTATACACGTTACACATAGGGAAAACTACGTAAATGCCTATGCAGCTGGTTCGTTCGGCTGGATTCGAACAAAGGTAAGACCTCAGCGATTTTACCCCTCGGCCGCTGGTGGGCCTAATTTGTAAGGTATTTTCTTCCTTTTTACTGTATGCTTTACTGCTAAATGAGTGGTATAACTGGAAAGCCCATCCGACTAGTAATAAGAAAACACCGAGTTCGAATCCCGGCGAGGTCACGGCGCATTTTTATATTTTCTGCTTCGAAACACCTAATAAGTCGAAAAATAGTGCCCGAACGACGGTAATTCCACACCATCAAGATTGGACAATTGAGTTCACTACTTCCCAGTCGCTCTTTAAATAGAAGAGAAATATAAAGTATTTTCTCCCACCTTCCCAATTATCTTTGGGTTGTAATTAAAAAGCACGTCCGCCTAGCGATCAGAAGTTCTTAAAATTGAATTTCGACGAAGTCATTATACCCTTTTATGTTCCTTGCTTCGAAAAAGCTAATGACTTTGCAAATTTCGTAGTAAGCATGTAGCCATATGTAGAGAAATAATGGAATCGATTATTTAAATAAAATTGTTCTAAGAAACATTTCAATTTATAACCGACACTAGCATTTTCTGCTGAAATTTCCCCAATTTATCACAAAAGAATAACTATATTTCAAATACTTTCTCTAAGTTACAGAGACAGGCAACTAAAACCCTTTCACTGTTCTATAAACATTTCACAAAATTGTCATTAACAAATGAAATGAACAAAACATTTTTAAAAGATTCTTTGTTTTACATTAATCTGTGTTCTATAAGTCTTTCACAAAAAACTAATACACTTAATACAGAAAACTAACATAAATCGAAGCGAACTTTATAATAAAGTAATAAAGAGGATTAACGAGCCAAATAGTATTATATGATTACTTGCAACCACATAATACCATTTGTGTATTTCTACTGCCACTCAAATTTACCGCTGCCTGCTCTTGAAAATATTGCAAAATTTTCAGCACGGTAGCATAAATATTATCCAGCAGGATTATCTTATCCTAAGTTCAGGACTTTTGTTACGAAAGGATGTAGGAGCATAAACAGAACTTACGTAAGTTTTAGTTTTCACAGTTTATTTTGTTGAGTCCAGTCTAACAATCATGCCATAAAAGCATTTCCTGTACCGTGATCGATCCATCATCAACCTGTAAGACTGACAACATGAAAAACTGGTGCTATTGCTTTTTTTCTGCACCATATCCAGAATTTTCTACCCGCATGACGCAAAAAGCATCAAGACGTATCTAACATTATTTCTTTCACAACATCCCACATTAGTTATTACGAGACCACAGAATCCTAAACGCTTCATGTTTGCCTGGCAAGAATGCTTCTGATGTAAGCCCAAAAAGTGTGCCTCGTGAGTGATAATACCCAGTGATTAGTTCGACCATGGTCAAGGCCTTGCCCTGTCTGAATGTTTTTTTGTGTTTAGATATTTGCGCTACCCACTGACCACTGTTTCAAAAAACGCCAAAAGCTTGAGGTTTCTGTGGTGGTAGAATCATTACATCTTGCACAAAGTATTGCGTTACGCTTTAAGTCACTTTGGTCTCCGTTTTTGCACATGCTCATTCCCAAACTCAAGCAGCGAGACTACAGTTATTCAATTAACTAAGAAATACTACACCGAATTCCCCGATTTTTCATCATTTATATAACTACTACAAAACTTAAATTTTCTGCTTGAGATTTTAGAAATTATAAGGTTTCTAGAAGCAAGAAACACAGAAAATCAACAGTGACCTCCCCAAAATTCGAAACATTGGCTTTCCATTTGCTAACTGAATCTGTTACAACTCAAGAGAAGCACTGGAAAATACAATAATTCGTTCCATTCTCTCCCATTTAAAATGAGACTGGTAAAACACAAAACCCAGTTAACCAAATCCATTTGCTGGCGATTGATTTTCCGCATATTAGTTCGCACATCACTGTACAGGTTGCTAAATTTTTGCGAAGCAAGAAATATTAAAAATCAACTGTGCCTAAATGAAGATGCTAACCATTTGCATCTCAACTGTATAATTCCTAACAAGATCAATTTGATAAGGTGGCAACGCGTTTGTAACAAATAAGTGGGAAAAGGCGTGTACAATAACATGGCATTTTAAATTTTATTTTTCTAGTATATCAAAAGAGGTCTCTTTAATACTCCATGTTAGTGTCCAGTTAGAATTCTTAATCCCTTAATTCCTAAGTTTAACCTATAAAAATACATCATTTATCCTTTCTTCTCATTTAGTGATAAAGACATGCTCATAAATTAAAAACATAAAATCAGTTCAGGATGCGTCAAAATTAATATCGTCTTATCTTTCTCTATGCTGGAGTTTTATTTATTATGTTAATTTTATTATGGCAAAGCACTCGAGGGCTGTCTATTTAAGGAGATGAAAGCTTTCGTGGAGGACCTAAGAGTAAATGGCGCTAATCCACGATGCATATAAAGAAAATCACAAAAACGCCTTTGGAGTCAGCCCGTTCGCCTGGAATCGATCCCGGGTCGAACTATCAGTGGTCGGCGACTTTACTTCTCGGCCGCTAGTAGGCGCTCTCTGTTTTAAAAGCCGTTTTACTTTCTTTTACGAAGTAGAAAGGAAGTACTGTAATCTTGAAAAATTTCAGGTATATTTCAATGAAAATGTCTATTTTGGCCTCTATCGAATGCAATTTAACGATGTTTTTAAGTGTCATTCGTACGTAAGAACAGAATAAAGAACTCGTTTTTCAGAAAAGAACTATAATGGATTCTGAAGAGATTTTTTGGTGACGTCTGTGCGTACGTGCGTATGTATGCATGTATGTATGTATCTCACGTAACTCAAAAACGAGTAGCCTCAGAACGTTGAAATTTTGTATATAGGACTGCTATAACATGTAGATGTGCACCTCTTGTTTTGGTTACAATCGGCCGCACCAAAAGTATATAAATTTATATATATCCACTCTGTTACTCGACTCAGTGAGCTCAGATTTTTATTCTTATATGTTAGTAAATTGTGCATTTTTTGCTTTAAAAATGATTGAATTAAGTTGTTCTTATCTTCCGGTTAAGGTTTTTATGCCTTTAGTAAATCCGCATGCAAGATTTGTAGAATTATCAACAATTTAAAAGTTGTTTAAGTGCGGCTAAGCCTAATCATTTTTCTCATGGCGGACATATTTGTTTGCGTCTGAAATTTAGGAGAATATTTGACTTGTTGCCAATCTGGAGAAACTAAGCTTCGCAACAACAAAGATAACGCCTTCTTTTATTATCGCGAATTAAATCATGCTTAATCCATTCTGGAATTTATTTGAAGAAATAAGTGTTTAAGATTTACTTCGCAATTTTTAATATAGATATTTTATGTATTTTTGCCTTATCGCGAAGTGAAAACTGAATTCCTTGAATGAGAAATAGTGAATCGTCTGTGAAAAAAACTGCTTCTTTTTTTTATTTCTATTATACATCGTGCTAGATTTATTACAGTATTTGAATAGAACCTACGGCAACGATTGGGCAATTCTTCAGATGATGTACGTAATTCTTGTACATTCTGATATGTTATAAAATGTATTAGATTTAACGCTCTTAAGTGAAGCTAGCGCCAGAGTGCCGCTGTGGTAAGCAAGTATAATGAATTTTAAAGAATGCATTTATTTTATTGTGGTTTATGCGCAATCGGCTAAGTATATTTAATTCAATCCAATAAGTTTAAGTGAAATGCAAAATGGGTATAATTTAATATTTCGTACAAGGAAGTCATGTGGTGTACACATCAGATTTTTTTACACATTAAATTGGAAATAGTGTTTTATTGATCAAATTAAATATAATTTTTAAACATATTCAAAAAAAAAAAAGGAAGAGAGAAAGAATAAGGGGGAAAAAACCTGCCATATCGACATTTTATAGAACCAGAATGGATCTGTTTTTATGATCGGTTCATGACCAATTAGTATTTAATACAGAAACATAATTCATGAAGAATTTTTCTGATTGGATAACTATCATATCAATGTTTAGGCAACTGCTTTCCCGAGCTCAATCATTTCTTCCACTAGAAATTATCAGAAGCTGCCCTTGGATACTCCAATACAAGGCTGTCGTTCCCGAAAAAGCTATTTGGTATTAAAAGGCTGTTTCAGGTGAGATTCCCAAAATAATCAATTAGGTTTGGATTAAAATACGTAATTAAAGCAGCACACGTGAGAACTCTTTGCATAAGTACCATTTAGTTTGGATTCAGAGCAGCCCTGGAGATGGAATCCAGTGGTCTCGTACTGCTACCTTCCCTGCTACCAATTTCTTTAGTAGAATTTCATTTTAACAGGTTTAAAGCTGTGTCTCCATTCCGCAAAGAAATAAAAATCACAAGCAACTATTTACCTTCTATACACTATACCGGATTTAACTCTTGAGGAGTAGTAAGATGTTGTAATACTTCCACTAAACAGCATACTAATTTTTACAAATTTACCTCAAATACCGCATACCAACTTACCTCAAAATCGAACGTAATTTCTGAGGCAAAAACTGCTCTCGATTTACTTCTTAAGGACGCAGTATTTAATTTTTACTCTTAGGGGCTGAATAGTATTCTATTACATATCATTGTGGTTCTATACCACCCAAACTAAGAAAGCTTTGAGAATTCTCAATTAAGAATACCAACATCTTAATGACAAATTAATAACTTTTTTGTTACGTATCATTGTTGAACACTTAACCAAATTTTAAATTTATTTCTGCTGGATTATTTTTAGACCTTTCGTAGTCGTACAAATCAGCAATTAACGGAATTAATTCCTTTCTTCAGAATGTTCAAAAAACCTTATCTCAGACAATTTCTTTCTTTTTCTCTTATATTGCTCTGCTGATATCCTTATTCATTTTCCCCCTTCGATCCTCAGCTCAAAATCAAGTGGTTTCAAACACTGGCATTCACCTTATCAGTAACTTCTTCTGGACGAATACTTATTTTACCTTTCGCCATGAGAATTTCATTCTGTGCCCAAAAATTATTCTTTGAGACAGAATTTTTTTATTAATTTATTATTTTTAAATTAATTAATAAATTTTATTAATTAATTTTCAGTTTTATTAATGCTTTTGTAGCGTAAACCTTTTATTAATTTTTAAGTAACCAGATTAATAACTGATTAAGAACAAACCCGTAATTATTTAAAGAATTTTCCAAGAGAGAATTCTGAAAATACCCTTTGCTTTTTTATTACCTATTCTTTAGTAATCAGGTCTGTTGCCATGGAGATCGAGGTCTTTGGTTACACAGTGATGACTGCCCATTTGTGTTTCACACATACCGTCCTCGGAAATATGCTCTCCACTGTGCAATAATTTTAGAATCACGTAAAAGCGTGAAATACAATCCTGCTTTGAATCGCAAGCTTAATACTCTAAATCAGTTTTTAAATGTTCAAGTGGATTTCTCCGTACGACGTGCGATCTCAGTGTACCGGAATTATTTTTTATCATCTTGTGCTAGTTTCCGAAGGAAGCTGCTGACATTAAAGAGAATTTTGCATAATTATGAATTTCATGTGACAAATTATTAAATAAAGCCTTTGTTTGCTGTTTTATCCAAAGTATGAATATCGAGAAAGGAAAATCTCAAATCATTCTGTAACAGCAACTAACACAAAATAGAAAGGATGAAACAGTACCAAGCCGTTCTTCAGTAAGGCTGCCGCTACAATTACTTCTATTATTTTTATTACATATTGACATCTAGTAACAGGTGTTGTTTTTTCAAGATGGTAATTTTTAGGTTATGGCAAGGAAAAAAGAAATGTTTGCTATTTCACTTGCGAGAAATATTTGTCGAAATCTTCGTATGCAAGCAATCCAGTGAAATGTGTCTATAGCTACCATTAAGTTCTTTCTTTATTAAATGAGTGGTAAATTTCTCAGCGTTAATTTAATGTGCTCGAATGCTCATATATTCGAAACTACAAATGTTAGAACCAATCAAAGTACGCTGCCAAAAAAAAAGAGGGGGGACAGTTCCACATCCCCCATTCTACTTGGGGAATTCAAATTGCGTTTTTCATGTCTCCAAAACGCGATTTAGGATATATATTCCATTTAAATATAGCATTGTTCTAATATAGGTATTCTGACACAAAATCGAACTTTTTCTGAAACGACATGCCATTTTTTTTCTATATTTCGATTCTATTCTAACTCAAATTATGCCTAAACATTAAATTTTGTAAATTTTGGTGCGAAATTTACGGAGAAATTCAAAAATTTATCTTGGCTTTTTTTTTTTTTTTTATTTTTTTTAGGAATAATCTTAATATATGGCAACATGTTTTCTTTTCACTTTTTACATTGTTCATGAGTGGAAAAAAAAGTCACATCGTTCCTACTTTCAAATAATGTTTACAAAGTGACTAAGCCACATTTGATGTTATTATCGCTTTCAACAATTATGCCAAATTTCAAAGCGCGGCTATATATAAATTCACGTATATCTTTGGAAATTTTGAATAAAAAAACTCTGATTTTTTTCAGGTATGCTTAGAAATACGTCTACTTTAAGAGGATGGTAAAAATTTTATAGATCATAATTCAAAATGTTTTTCGAAAAATTAATAAAAATTATAAAAATAAATCATAAAAAATAGGCGAATTTTATTTGGAATGAAGCTCAATTTCGAAATGTGAAAGGAAGAATCAAATAAGTTTAATAAAGAAAGAGAGATTAATAAATAGTATATACCAAAGTCAATTAACATTGAGAAGCTAAAATTTTGAGAGCTAATTTTTTAAAATCTACTCGTGCGACTTCTACAGAACTTGGCAGTTTGGCATAATTTGAGTCGTAGAATCGAAATATGGAAAAAACATTGTCATGTCATTTAAGAAAAAGTTCGATTTTCTATCAAAATCCCTATATTAGAACACTGTTATATATAAAACTAATACATATCTCAAGTCGCGCTTTCCAGACATGAAAATCTCAAGTTGAATTCCGTCAATCGGCCCAGTAGAACGGAAGATATAGAAAACATTGTCATGTCATTTCAGAAAAAGTTCGATTTGGTGTCAAAATCCCTATATTAGAACACTCTTATATATAAATCTAATACAGATCCCGAGACGCGCTTTCCAAACATGAAAACCTCAATTTGAATTTCGTCAATTGGCCCAGTAGAACGGAAGATGTAGAACTGTCTTTTTTTTTCCCCCAGCAGTGTACATATTGTATAAAATTGATATTTTAAGGAGAGAAAGGGAAGTAAAAATTGCGGTGTTAAATTATAAGATGAAATTAAGGCGGTTACGGATTATTTTTCAAATGATAATATCAATTTCATATTATCGGGTTGGCAAAAAAGTAATTTCGAGCTTTCAGTGTGAAATAAAACTCAATTTTCCTATATAAAAAAGTAATTTTAGTCTATCAAATATCATCCATTCTGTTTGATAATCTTTTGCCATCTGGTAACTTCATAACTCCGCTCTCATAAAATTTCTAATCTTTATTAACGAAGAATCCCTACAACTAGATAGATGAAAGAGCCCATTAGCACACACACACAAAAAAAATATTTTAATTCGACAAAAGGTATGACGCACAGTGACGCATCAAAAATAGCGATATTTTAGAGAAGTCAAAGCTCGTGCGCATGCGCGACAGCGTGTGAATAGCAAACACGTCTGGTAGACAGTCAGTGTGTTCGCGTGGTGTTTGCTGTATTTTACTTTATTTCTCCTGGCTAGTGATATTGCGATTTATAGAAATTTGACGAGTATAATAGATTGTGTGCCAAGAGAATACGCAGCAAAGAGAATACAGATTTCAGAAGCAGTTGGTATTTGTATGATTGATGTAATGGTTAGTGGACAGTCAGATTCTATTTTATCATCCGTATATATTCATTCAACTTTTAATTAAGGAAACTTGAAGATGTTCTTGTTTATCGCATGAGTGAAATATCCTGAGACTACTTTATCGATTGATGAAGAGTTGACTCTAGATACGCATGTTCCTATTATTATAATACGAGATTTCAAAGTATACTTTAAAAGAAATGAAAAGGCATTTGATTTTATACATCATTATTTCAATCTCAATATGGTGCTAATTAACTATCCAAGAAGGCTTGCAGTTTATTTATAGATTTAACATTTACTACGAATTATAACTGCAGACATCATAAATTATGTATTTTGTTTCTTCTACAATCGACCAATTTTACATAGAGTAATTTTGAATGAATAAATGTAATTAATAAAAATAAAATAAAATAAAACATACGTGCGTGTAAAATCTTTTGTTTGTTTTATTTGTTCTATGACGTCCTTCCACTTCCGTTAGTAACCCTATGCGTTAAACACCAGCGGCTCTTTAAACTAAAAGAG
>KK112821.1:64490-88596 GCA_000611955.2 Stegodyphus mimosarum | reverse complement strand
CTTTAGCATCAGCATAATCCAAATGAGCTGAAATCTGAAAAAAAATTTTCTAAAACAAGAATTTATTTTAAATTCTACAAATTAAAAATTTCTGATTAAAAAAAATTATTTTACTTTTAAATTTCTTTCATGTTATTAACACTGAAAATGAATAACAAAATTTTTATATAAATATTTGCAAAGCAGTAAAAGGAAATGTTAGTATAATTCTCTTTCATTCATTTAAGAATGTGCAAAAAGTATTACTTACAGGTATAATTTCATTTTTATTGATTTTGAAGCTATATCCGTTTCATCTGTTAATAGAATTCATTTGCGCCCACAGTATTACCTTTCTTTCGACCGTAGACGATATTACGAGACCAACTTTGATGATCGCGGGAAGATGCATCCGCTGCGCCCCTCCTCTTCCTGATCACGTGCCTTCTCTGCGCGTCATCATAGGTGGACAAATTGCTTCTCGAGTTCTGACGGTTTTTTCGTTCGTTTATTTACTTATTTTTATTTTCATTTATTCCTGCCTGTAGGAAATTAAAGCTGCAAGTTTTTGATTACAGATGATTAGGGATTTAGACACATCTAGCGTGTCACATTACCTGTATTCGTAATTTATTCCAATTACTTTTCAGCGTACTTTTTTTAAAGGGAAAATTCCATCGCAACTTTCCGCGGCAAATTATCAGTTGGAAACACGAACTCTTTAAAACGAATAAAATATTAATTTCTTGCAATGATAAAATTACACCTAAGAGTCGGAAATGTAAAACAAGTTAAATGAAGGCAGCGAGATTTTTTTTTCCGCTGTAATTGACTATTTAAAGCATTAGTAAACATCAGTAAATAAACAGAATTGTTGCCACTTGTAGTCAAGTGATACGTGAAGCCGCGGATTATACAGAATGCCAAGTATGAAGCAATATTTATGTCATAGACATAGAATACAGTGAAATTTAATTGATAATTTATAACAAGCCATCAAAAACGTTAAATAACGTAACAGCAAAGGTATTGCGCATTGTGCTTCACATTCTTGAACACATTTTTCTTTGTTTTCCGAACGTATGAAGACAAGGGTTTCTGACATCTTAGCTCAAACCTTTAAAGCCGATAAAACAAACACCATACCTCGAACCTGTGCTGCAAAATATAATGTGAAATTTAAGGGAATGGTAGAACAATAAGAATCCTACTTTACCACTATATTAACAGTGGAACAGTTGTCGTTTATGCAGTGCTTTTCTGATCAGGATCCAGAATGATATGAGAATACAGAACTGGAAAATTTTGGCCTTTACTATTCCATCATACTGTCAAAGTGCGACAGAAAATATATGGGGATCTAGGTATTTCAGGGTTTTTTCTAAAACCCAGATTCTCAGCTTTGATGAGGATATAACTAAAGTAATGTAGTTTACTACTAATTTTGGAAGGCCGTAGGTGTGGCCCTTGCAACTGAGGTAACAAGCAGGCCTTGAGTGTCTTTGTCCCTTTCGCCTGAACTCGCATTATAATTTTGTAACTTTCCTAGGCATTAATTTAACCAGTTATTATCTTTAGATCTTCACTCCTTTCCGTTTCCCTAGCGCAATAACAATTAGTTCTAGAGTATATAAGGTGAGGTTTTTGGATTGTAAGACAAAGCGTGTTTCCATTTGTCGAGGCCACATTAGGTTTGCTATCTCAGATAAGATTGTGTTCTTCGGCTTTACATTATACGAGTAGTTGACGACATTTAAATTGTTACGCCGGTGAAAAGTTTGAACCAACTTCGTGTTAAATCATTTAAGCAGCCCTTGGCTATTAGAATTAATTTTAAATTTGTATTTATTGTTACTTTAAGTTATATCGCCATAAGTGGCTGGCTGAGTTGTAAGCACGACGAGTGGTGAATTTATACTGCAGTTCTGAATTAATAAAAAGTTTTTTTAAACCTTTTTAAACTTTGTAATTCTTTTCAGACGAAGCGATAATTCATTCCAAGTCTTATAGGAGTTTGGACTTAGTTTTATGTTAACGACAAAAACTAAACTTACAAATTTTTATTTCAAATTGCCTGTGGGGTTGCATAAAAATGACGATAACTGAAATCTCGAATACCAGTCAGCGAATATGGGGCATGAATATATACTATAATACATCTTTTTTGAATTTTACATGTTAAATGATACATTAATGGAAGACATAAGTAAAAAAGACAGACATTTATAGTCTAGAAATGTTCGATATGATTATTTTCATTAATAATAATCATTCCATTAATAATGTCACAAATTAGAACAATTATATCAAAAACGCTTTTTAATCTATATTAATCTAAAAGCATTTTAAAGTATCTACTAATTCTCAGTATTTATTTCTCACTTCTTTCTTGGAAAAATTACAATTATAGTGTACTAGATAGGAAAGGCACCTAGACCTGGCAAGTACAAGGCTGCCTTAACACAGTTAAATGCCGCAACCCCTAGAGGCACGCCAAGGAGGCATAACACCCCCGGTCAACCCAGGGGGGACGAATCTTATTTCACAAAGTCTAAGTAATAAGTTACAAGTCAATGGTGGACGGCCACGCATCCGCCGAGAAAGCATAGAACAGTGTTCGATATCGACCGTCCCTCAGAGCGGACCAAAGGGAGCCAAAGCCCCAAGAACCACCTTCGATAGCTGAACCATGTAACGGCTCCACAGACAAGGGGCAGATAAGACGGTACCATATGGTTCCTGCCGAGCCTGACCATCCTCCGAATGAACGGAGGTTCTAGTTCTGCGAAGAGTGATTATAGATCCCCGTGGTTGAGCCTGCCTATGTACAGATCCTTGCCAATAGCTCCACTGGTTTTCCGGTGTCGACCCCCGACTGGAGGAATTACGATTACAGGAAAATAAGAACAATAATAAACTAATATACTATTCTTTTAAACAAAGCAATTTAATTTAGTGTGAACTTCTCTTTGATCACAACAAAAAATGCAATGGTAGCTCGGTATACGTCAGCGTTGAAATACGTTCAACTTGCTATAGATTCTGTTTGGAAGAGAACGTTTTTGTTTGGTATACCGTATTTATTTGGAAACTCGAGTACAATGACTCACGACTACGGGCGCTACTCTTGTTTACCTGTTTGGAGACAATGCTACAACTACCCATGAGCGTCAGTAGATCTGCTATTCCTATTGAATAAACAATCCGAGTTATAACTCTGATTTTCAAGTGATTCTGCGTTTTTTCAAGTAAAATTTTTATAATAACAACAAGTTTTATGAAATTTGATGGGAAGAGGCAAGCAATGAGAAAATGTTTAGGTTCGCCAAGAAGGTGAAAAAAAGAAATCATTATTGAAAACTATGAAGATGGCTTGCATATCCGGGACTTGCCTATTGCATACCGTACGCCGAATAAGAGTGGTGTTCACGATTGCGAAAAACAAAGGGATTATCAAATCGGCTAACACTGAGGAGAGTTAAAATCGGCTCCCAAAGGCCAGAGAAGTCAGATAATGTTGAGAAACTGCTTTTGATCTGGATAAAAAGAGATTATTTATGCACAGTAAATATGAACAGTGCTTCTTTTATTCACAGTATATATTTCTCTTTTATGTACAGTTTTATTTTTGAAATAATAACAACAGGATTTTTTCTAAGTACGAATTAATTATTAGCTCAAAGGAAGGTTAGCTCCGAAGGGCTATTAATTTCATTTTGGCATTTTGCGTCGATTCGCTATAAACGGCGAGCCACTTTTGAAATCGTGTCCACCAAATATTATCGTCCTGTACTATATTTAAAGAAATTAAGTAATGAAGAATCTGCACAAATGTATGTATATTTCTCTCATTATAATGAAACAACAGTACCTAGATGTATCAAATTTTGAATAACGTAATCCTCCACCGAATATGGGCATCTCGAAGCCCTAATTTGGAATTGGAATTTGTTTCATTACCGATTTCATATTTTGTAACACTTTGTAATGTTTTACTAAGAAACTCAACGACTTCAAAGCGAGCAGTGGTAACACTGTACGGGGAAAAAAATATTATTCCTATTCGAGAATGTGTATCACGCGAGACTGTGCATCGGAAATTTTAACGATATGCTGTTTTAAATATTTTCGGATATTGCTGTTGGATTGAATTTTATGGTTTAAGTACGAAGAACATGGTATTTAATAAATAAAGGTAACACACAAAACAGTAAAAAAAAAAACTCCCCTCTTTAAGTAATATAAAATTTGAATGCTCTTTGTGTAATATAAAATTTGAATGCTTAGAATTTTTTTAAAATTCTTTTTACCTTTATTTCTTATTGGAAAAGTTCGTCTGGTTAAATCTAAGGACATAGAACGGATTAATGATGTACACGAGGTAGCACTGTATTATACTTCACAATTAAATAAAATAACCAAGCACCTGTGTTTGCAAAAATGGCCAGTAATTAAATTAAAATTGGAGAGTTACTACTCAAACTTCGGAATAAATTCATCTCAAATTAACTCCTTCCGAAATACTTTCTTGGATACTTAGTATTTTCTCCCTCCTTTCCGCATGTTTTCGTGGTGTAACGGTAGCACACTCGGCGCGTATTCGAGAAGTTTAGGTTCGAGACCCAGGGAGGGCATTGCTCATTTTTCATGTCCCCTGCTTCAAAATAACCTAATGTCTCTACACTGGCGTCCGAACTAAAAGGGTGTGTGGGCGGTAATTCGTCATCACCGGGATTTGGCGATTCGGTGCCCTAATGCCCAGTCGCGCTTTAAAAGGAGGTATATAAGGTACTTTCTCCCCCTTTCCGCATGCCTTCGTGGTGTAATCAGAAGCACACTCGATGCATATTCGAGGGGTCCAGGGTTCGAGTGCCGTCGAGGAAACGGCACATTTTTCACGTAAACTACTCTGAAAGTGGCTTTAAAATACTTCTAAAAGTTAGACTAAATCTCTTTCATTTAGAATCAACTAGAGGAAGTACCCGATGCCAGTTAAGTTAGATTAAGACTAATGTACCTAACAACACAGAGAACGATAAGGCTGTAATTCTTCTCTAATAACGATGCAAAAAATACAATTCATAGTCATACATTTTTCAGTCTGATGCGATATGGATTATACATAAAATATTTCGCTAGAAAAATAAGCTAATTCTCTCTCATTACATCAGCGACTATGGAACGCAGTTTTTAATAATTTTCGTCTTTCTACTAAATTGGTCGTGAAAGCTCAAGTTCCATCCAATATTTCACCTACATTCAATTTTAGTCGATTAAATGAGGCAAAAAATTTATCAGAATTGATCAGAAATCAATAACGAACACACAAAAAGACATTCTTCTTTATATGTATAGATTTTGTAAAACTTACAAATTTTTGATTAATAAACTCTACGATTTGAAAACCGAGCAGTAGCAATACCTTTCGAAATAAAGCATTTTATCTCCAATGGGCGAGAGTGTTGCCACTCGGAAAAATGAGTTCCCAAATCAGCGCTTTCAGAGGTTTTTAATTCATATTTCGGCTGGTTAAAGTCGTACGAAGATGGGAATAGCCGAAATGGCTTCCCACTAATTTTTGGAATCGAGAATAATGTATTTAATGTTCGGCAATGCTATTTTTATTTCGCAGTAAAACTTCGAAATTTTTTATTAACAAACTCTAGGATTTGAAAGCGAACAGTGGCAACACTTCTCGAAATAAAGCAGATTTTCATCTCCAGCGTACGAGACTGTTTTCACTCAGAAAAATGAGGGTTTTTCCGAGCTTTTAATTAATATCTCTGCTTTTAACAACTCTTTTTTTTCTTTTGTTTTTCTTTTTGTTTTGTTTTGAAAAAGGTGGACGTCGATCTTATCCAGAACCCAGAAAAGAATTGTGGAAAGTTTGGTGCCGATGGCTATAGCAGTGGCTGACGTTAATAGAGGATAAACAAACAGACTTTCTTCTTTAATATATATAGATAGGTCACCGATCGGCCAAAAAGGAAGGAAATAGATGTTCGCAAAGGCCAGTATGATGAAACACACTGATGAAATAACGCATGTACTTATCAAGTATAAAACAAAACTAAAACTGACTAACTCTTCTTCATATGTTATTTTTTATTTAGTCAGTGTATGACATTTCCCATTTAAGTAACTAACAGTAGTTGGTTTTTTTTTATATATATATACCTTATTTCTTAATGTACTCGGTCAATCCAAAGCCATTATGAAGATTTTGAGGCAAGCGGTGTAAGCTAAAATGAGAAGCAAAAATGTAACTGCATCACTTGGAGAAGAGACACGGCTATTGTTGAAGCCAATGTTACTATACTATAAGACTTGCTCTTGTGTAACATCACTGACTCCTAGTCCACTCAAAACCAATAACTCTTTTTATTGTCTTCGTTTCTGAAAAATTCGTACCGTTCTTCATTCCTTTCGTACTTCCGCCACATAAAATTGGTAGGAAAAATTTGTGAACTGGTGTACTATGTTTCCAATTATATTAGTCCAACTGCAAACCCATTTTGAATGCTTACGTTTAAAATCTTCACCCCATTGCCGTCGGATGTGGTTATCCATCAATTCTGTTAAGTTATCCCGGGTTATCTTATTATCAGTAAACAGTACAGAAGATAATGGTGCATATTTCTGCAGTGTCACTGAAACTTCGGATTCGCATTCCTTCGAGCTGTCCATGAAAATGAGGTAAGAAGAGATACTCGTCTTCACATACATAGCTCTGTGTGGAAGTCTGTAACACCTGTATAAATCACAATTGACTCTGTTAACACTAAATAGATAGACTGGCGTGCATTTCAGTAATGAATCTGATATCAACATCCTTCTCAATTATAATGTTGTGAAACTACTCATGTTTAGGTTTTTTACTCTGTACGTTCTACAGGAGAATGTTCTTTGGATAAAAGTGCATATGTGGCATGATACTCATTAGTGCTAGTAATGGGCTTGGTCCATTTTGATTCTGATAAGTCTTTTAAATGGCGTATTAGTTTTCAGTGCCCGTGTTCTTATTATGGATACAAGCGCAGTGAGAGAATGGAGTTCTGCTTAGCCTCTGCCATTTTGTCGACGAACTGTGCCTCTCGGATTTGCGGACCTGAGCAACAGTTCTTTCAGAATGCTTGCCCCCGCGGTTCAGTTCTGAGTTTGGGGAAAGCTTCACACCCTGTCCAATATGCGGGGTGATTTCTTACACAATTCGCAGTTTTAGAACGTTCTTTTTTAGGTATACTGGTTTCTTCTTAAATGAAGTTTAAATGAAATGCAAAATGCGTATAATTTAATATTCCGTACAAGGAAGTCATGTGGTGTACACATCAGATTTTTTACTATATGCGTTTATTATAACCTTCGTGATAAAGAACAAGCATTTATAAAAACAATGTGAATGCACTACATGAAACAAATAAAAATCTCAGTCAACTTATACTAAAGTCTCTGTCCTAAACTGCAATTATTCCCATACCATTATTGCTTAATGTGTTGTAAAATTGTCTTCAGAAGCTTCCCTTGAGTTCGAATACCATAGAATCCTCTTCTGATATACTTATATCCCGTTCTAGACATTTATGAAGTCTGCGAGCAAGCTTTAGAATTTCTCTATTGCTATAAAGATAAAGTTAAAAATTTTAAAAATAGAAGAAAAAGAAAAATCTGATATGTTTCAGATTTTAAATTACGTCCAAAGGGGCATTTTTTAACATTTTGTGTTGTAGAGACATTAGGTTGTTTCGAAACAGGAGACATAAAAAATGAGCAACGCCTTCGCCGGGAATCGAATCACGGACCTCTCGGTTACGCTTCGATTGTGCTGACCACTACAGCACGAAAGCATGCGAAGAAGGCGGGAGAAATACCTTATATACTCCCCCTTTTAAAGGGCGACTGGTGTTTGGGGGACTCAGTCGCCAAATCCCGGTGATGCAGAATCATCATTCACCACCCTTTTAGTTCGGGCGCCAATGTAGAGACATTAGGATTTTTTGGAAGCAGAAGAATGAAAAATGAGCAACGCCTTCGCCGGGAATCGAACCACGGACCTTTCGGTTACGCGTCGAGCTTGGTGACCACTATACCAGGAATGCATGCTAAGAAGGCGAGAGAAATACCTTATAGTGTGTTACCTTCATTTATTAAATATCATGTTCTTCGCACTTAAACCATAAAGTTCAGTTCAACAACAACATCGCAAAATAATTTTAAAATGAGCATACCTTTAGAATTCCCGATGCACAGCTCCGCGCGCTAGAGATAAAAGTTTTTTTTCCCGTAGAGTGTTGCCATTGCTCGCTTTTAAATCGTTGAGTTTGTTAATAAAAAATTCGTTAAAGTTTTACAGAATATGAAACAGATAAAAAAACATAAAACACGAAATGCAATTAAAACCAGTTAAAAAATTATTGTACAATTAAAATAGAGTTTCAGCACAAGAACGCGCAATTCGGCCAGGGGATAGGAAGTCAGATTTTTCGGTGCACAAAACTGGGCAGAAAGTCACTGAAGTTGGTGCACAAACTTATTTAAATCACTATTCTACTAAGAATTTCAGATGTAAAACACATCGGGACTTCGTTAGGCTTAGTACCTTTTAAACACCTTTTAAATTGTTATTATTCTACAACTATTGCATGCAGATTAACTAAAGGAATATAAACCTTAACCAGAACATAACAAGAACATACTTCAATCGCTATCAATTTACCAACATATAAGAAAAAACTGAGCTCACTGATCTGGGTAACAAAGTGATTATATATATATATATAAATGTCTTATGTGGCCGATTGCAGCCAAACAGGGAGGTACACAACTATATGCTGCAGCAGACCCATGCAAAATTTCACCATTCCAGGGCTACTAGCTTTCGAGTTATGCGAGATAAATACATACGTACGTACGTACAGACGTCATGAAAAAAATCTCTTCTGAATCCATTTTATATCCATTTTACAATCTGTTTTGGAAAAAAGAGCTCTTTATTCTTTCCGTACGCATGAATGTCACGCAAAAACATCGTTCAAATGGATTCGAGAGAGATCAAAATGTATAATTTTGTTGAAATATGATACCCGAAATTTTTCGTTATTACAATACTTCCTTTAGTTCGTACGAGGAAGTAAAAAGGCGCTGTCTGATATTATCATGGATACTGACTCAAAACAAGAAAGAATAGGACACTTTATGACAGACACTGAAGAAACTTTGCACTCCTTAAGGCGAAACCTTTCAAGAGATACGTGAGTCATTATCTCAAGCAAAAATAATCAGATTCTTAAAAAAAGAACTGTGTCACACACTTATTAGCAATAATAAAAATTCTTTCAATTGACAATTGTTTCATTTTCCCTTTTTAACTATGATTATATCTGAATTTCTTTAAATTATACATACGTTCCTTATCTGTACTATACTAATATATTTTTTCCATAGAAAGTTAACTTTGCTGAATGTGATTTTACCGCGGGCGCCATATATTAAGGACGTTCTGCAAGGGTTTAATGTAAATGGGAGATACCTATTTCTTGGAAAATATTATTGAATAAACCTTCCAAAATCCATATGAAACTCTAAACGGCTTTTCTCGCATCTCTTCAGAAAGAACAAGAGCTCTGTGTGACAGTAAATCTTGCTTCTGAAGAATGTACATTCAGTAAACCTTTCTTTTTAAGTCGTTGCAAGCTCTGCGTAAAATATCCTAGCAGATGTGATTCTCTGAACATCGAAAAGTTAAAGTTCATATACGGCCCAGATTCTCTTAGAAGTTCCTAATTCTTATGTAATTCTACTTTAATCAATCCTTTTCCTTTTAGAAGGTTCTCAAAGACTTATAATTTATGCACTTTCATTATTCTGGAGATCTCACACTGTCAGTGTCATCTACGAAATTTCACATTTTTGCGTTCTACGTTTCGTGGAAATGGAATAGTTCATGATAACACTTGATGAAGAATCAAAACACAATTTATTCGCCAGTATTCCACAAGACAGTTTCAAAAACACGTTTACAGTCGTCGAAAATTACGACAAAAAATCTGAAACAATCAGCAAAGCAACCTTCAGGCTATAAAGATGAAGACAGCTTCACCGCAAAGCACTAAAGAACAGCTACCGACTCGTTTCCATCGCTCTTAAGCTAATCTCTGAATTCATACTACTACTCACAACTTCCTCTACGTACAGGCAGGATATATATAGCTTTAACCTATCTTCGAGAATATTCCCGAGAAAACCGCTAAGAACGCGTTCTAGAATGTTCTCACTCCGTCTATGGCATATCGCACATTTTGTGGCCAAATATCGCCAAATGGGCTATTTCGCGCCAAATCTGGCAATCCTAACCCTGCTTTGCGGGAAAGCTATCTCACCGCAACTGGGCATTCCGCAACAATATATTGTACTCTTTAGCGAATGGTCATCCTGCATCTTCATTCTGTGACATTTTCTCGATCAGCAGTGACATTATTTCTTCTCACGACGACTACAAGAAAACGGAATGGGATACTAAACGAAAGTGTACGGCCTACTCGAATTGCAATGAAGTATTTACATATCTGGACCATTTCTAGAAGCGCTGTTTTGTCTAAAATCTATCACATGTAAAATCTGTCATATTCGATAGTGCGATAAATATGTCTGCCAAAAAAAGATATATTTAGAATGAGCAAATAATGAACAGTTTTGTAACTATTTTGTGAACTTGCTTTTGAGAAAAATGCACGAGTAGATGTAGATGATATAACTTAAGTGTAATGCATCAGTCAGAATTCCAGTCAATAACAAACTAGAATTCAAAGGGAAAACGCATTTTCTCATTTCTTAAAATACTAGCAACATCTTCCCGGGGAATAAAAAAAAAAGATTTTCTATTTTTGAGTAATATGTACTTTGACTGATTTAAAGTTTTTTCGTTGTCTCTGATGTTTGAGAAAGTCTGAAAACGAGAATAAAGAAAATCATACTGCATTAAGAAAAATAACCTTTTCTCAAATAACAATGAAACTGCTTTATGCACTATACGTGTTATTATTATTTAAATAGGAACTCAGATTATTTTCAGACGAGCTACAAAACATGTTGCAAGATTTAGTGCGATTCTGATGCTTAAGGGGATAATGAATAATTTATGATCTTAATCACTTTGTTTCGAAACCACTGACAGTAAGGTGTGGTACTTCGCTTTAAAAAAAAGCGGAAGCACACGTTTCTGCCAAAAATGCGCAGAGATCAGTATATTTATCTTATATATAATATCTTACCTCCGAAGAACGTTAACTAGTAGAAAAAATAAAAGTAAACAGTCTAGTGAGTTATAGTTATAAGTCACAGCAGATGATCTGAGGACGAGGCCAACTTTTGCAAGATTAAAATCAGTATTTCAAGCAAATTATATATTAGGGATGTTATCTTCGTATTAAATCTTATGCATGTTCACGTCGATTATCAAGCCCTCTGCATTACGCATTTATCTTGCATTACGCAATATCTCCTTGTTTCGTGTGGTAGAAGACAAACCGCATTTTTAGTTCAATTCACGTTTCCGTCTTATATTTGACAAAGAAGTACTAACACAAAAGATAACGCACCAAGCTTGAATTTGACTTATGGCAAAGCACACGAGGGCTATTTATCTAAGAAGAGGAATGACTTTCTAGGGGAAACTTTCTAAGGAAGGAGACGTTCTAAGCGAAAGTGGCTCGCATTAACGTTACATATCGGAAGAACTACCAAAACCAGCCACCCTGTGGAAAGGGTAGGGGATGCCTTGGTAGAGGACATTTTTAGCCTTTAGACCTTTGTGTAGTACAAGTTAATTTGTAGCATAGACATCATAAGTAAAATTTAGTCTGATGTAAGTTTTTTAGGTATGCCTGAAGATACAGTAGAAGTCTTACAATATTTGTTAAGCTTGAGAGTTTTGCCTAGATTCTCATAATAGTATCAAAAACGTTCAAGCAGGTTTTCATTTGTTGATTTTGCTTCCAATAAGAGATTAAAAAAAAGCAGAACATTTTCTCGATAAAGACTTGCTAGTTAAAGTTGTTAATAGGCTTTCTATATATCTATTGTACGAGAACGAGACAAAGAATGACATAAAGAGCATGTATTTAAAATGTTTTATTATTTCAGATAAAACTTGCTTAACTAATAATAATTCTTCCCAGAACAGAGACAAAATCTTTGTATTATCTGAAGGAGTAAAGTATGTACCTTCATAAGTATTTGTAGACGAAATGTCTTCTACCAAGGCATCCCTCCCCTTTGGCAGAGAGCCCTTGTGTTTCTTTGCCGTAATCAAATAAGCCAAACCAAATGTAAACACCTAGTTTTTGTTTTTTGTCGTTGCAGAGCTTACCAAGTTTATTGAACATGAATTCTTTTCAAAACAATCTTCGATGAATACGCATTTTCAACATCCGACATAATCAGTTTTTAACCGCGAAACATAAAAAATGGGAAGTGGAATTTAAAGAGCATACCACATACGTGCAGAATAAAAATTAATGTTACAGATCAGAAGCTCAGGTGTTGCCATCATGTCCTATTAAACATAACTATGCCCTATTAAAGCTGTCGGTACCTTTACGCAGGTTGGGCAATGTCTGCTAAGACAGAAATCTCCACAATGGTAAGCAGGCTTAAAGGTGAATGTGAGACTTCTGCGAAGATTATTTTCGACTCGAAAACAGCAGATTTCATGAAGGAACCAGTACCGCTGTACCGGGAAACGACTACAGAAATGATAGAAAGATCTTCATTTTGTTGTCAGCACCCTCCCTTTCCAGAATCACGAGCATTAATTTTAGCCGCAACAGGCATCGTTGCTAACCGTGATATAAATTGCCACAAAGCCCTACAAAGAAGGCAAAGTTACAATGAAGAAAATGATAGGGCAAACTTTTCGGGAAATAAAACAGGCTCGAAAAGACAGTCTCATCACTGTCCTCTATGAGCATTACTATCAAAATTGACAACGTTGTGGAGGTGGTTGAACCTCTTCTAATATTCCAACAACTAACAATTTCCAAGAAGAATGACGAGAATCTAGAACACCTTCTCCGTTACAAACTGGCGCCTTATCCATTATCTGTATTTAATGAAAAAGGGATTCGAAAAACAAAGAAGTGTGCATTATATGATATTTTCCCTGTTCATCCCGTTATTCCAGACCTCAAGCTTCACATTAATGTAACTGATAGCGGATTCCTTCCTCGTCGACTCAGGTGAGCTATAGGATCAACCTTCTCAGTAATATTTAATTAAATTGTGATTTACATAAAAAAACACTATGGTGAATGCTGTACTGTCGTTTTTGGTGTTTATTCTGAGACTGTGAACAGCATAAAACTAGCAGAATAAAATCGTCGAACTACCAGTAGCACCGCATCACTCGAAGATATGGCAGTGACGGCTCAACAACAACACTTTTTAAATAACGAAAAAAAATAAGGCCAGATTCTTTACTATGCTGACCCAGAAAATGACTATTGAGAGAACTGGAATCAAACAGGCTGATGATGATGCTGATAAAAGGATAGTGAAGAGTGCATTGGAATCATCATCTAGTACATCAGCGAGGATGTAGATCTACTGGTCCTACTGACTGCTTTAGTTTCAAGAGAACAAGAGGTAAAGTTTTTCAAACCAGGGAAGAGGAATGAGGAAAGCAAAACTTATTCCTCCACGGAATTGCAGGAACATGACTTTGCCAAAAGCATCTTGTTCATTCACAATTTTAATGGCTGTGATACAACCTCTGAAATTTTCGGAAAAGGCAAGTCATCGATTGCTAAATTATTTATAAAGCACAGCAGCCTGTATTCCATGTCTTTTACAGCAACACATCAACACAAAAGGGAGTCGCAGACGCAGGTAAACAGATGTTTCTAGCAATGTACAACGCCAGAGTAACAAACCTAGACAAACAGAGCTACTTAGCCTTCCTAAAATCCACTACAAGGGTAATACCAGATCTCTTCGCTCTATAACCAAAGGCTCTGCACTGCAGCACTCAGAGAGTAGTATATATAGAGTTTATTTGCAAGTCATATAGAGTTTATTTGCAAGTCAGGAATGGTTGGGCAACAAACTGCCATCTTCTGATTGGGTTTGGATGAGAGGATGAGATGGAGATCTTCAAACTTGCCTACCTTGCATCACGCTGCCCCAGCTGCTCTCCTATCAACAATATTCTGCAGCTACAATAAATGCTGTTGTACACACTGTGGATGCCGTAAGGCAGGTATTCATTACTCTTCAATATGCGGTTATGAGACCGCGTGCACCAATGGCCAAGTTGAAGACAAGAATTCAGCATATGAGGACAACCCTGAAGATCCACTTGACCCCCTGTAATGAACTCTTGTAATGACCCAATACATCCAATTTACCTACTGGCTACAAGTAAATTTACTCATAATGTAATTCAAATCTGCAATATTAATGTACAAGACAACCGTAAACTGTAATTTAGTTTTAAATCCGAATAAAGCACAATTTTTGAACTGATGTTACTTTCTTCAGCCTTGTAACTCTTAACAGGTTAGTCCTAAGACAAAATTGCATAAGACCATTTTTGTAGGCAATTTCGTATAAAGTATTTTTCTGTAGGAGTGATATTTTCCGAGATATAACCCTGAAAAAGTGAAAAAAGGACCCTTTAAGCCCCTCCTCGAGCTCACCACTCTCTAGGACTTTTTACACACATTAACCCAGATCTAAAGGAAGTGCTTAAGACCATTTCCAAAACTCTACGATTTTTTTCCACTGATATGTCTAATTTGACTTGGCTATTTCTCATAAATGGTAGTACTATCGACATAAATGTGTTTGGAAATTATGATTGACAAATATTTAGACATTTTTAACGCGTTAGCTGCCGACACGCATAAGCGCATGAGGTTAAATTGTGTGAGCAGACCACAAAAATTTTATTGGTTTAAAGTCTTCTAAAAAGGCCCAAAATCGTTATCGAAAAAAGTCATCCCAGAAACGTCAATACCTTATGTTTAGTGTGTGACAAACAGTATTGCAATCCCTGCTTCAGTCATAAATTTGCAAAGAAAAGTAAACCTTACTCACCATATTGTCAGAATTATTTTCAAAACCAACTTTTATTTTTTGGTTCGTATATATGCTAATATATATGCATATGTTAGACATTTATGTATAGGTTATCCTCTTCCTATATAATTGGGGTCCTGATCAGTGCATTTACATCGTATTTTTCTCGAAATATATACTGTATAACATTTGCCTTAGATCATACCAAATCTCAAACCTAAGTATTTTTTAATTCATAAGATAAGTTTGAAAAAGTTTCAAAAAAAAATAACTGCAGGTTATTATGCATAGGAAGCAACATAGTATTTTATATCAATGTTATTTACTTTCGAAGAATACTTTGTGCTTCCCAGAAGACTCATATTCGTAAGTTTTGAACACCATTTCGTAACGAAACAAAATGAACATTTTTTTTACAAAATTTTAGAACATTGTACATTTTTACGCATAATAAAGAAATTAATATATGTGCTTTTGTAATTTTTGACCAATTTTAGGGGAGTGATTTGGAGGCCGAAGAAGTTTATATTGCTGTATAAAACTGCTGAAAGGAAACCCACTAGTGGTACATGAGGCCACAAACGTGAACGTTGCTGTGACCCATTGATTGATCCCAAGGCCCCCAAAACAAACCAATCATGATCCACCGGTTGGTCACGTGACAGTTAAGATGTTGAGGGGTATATAAAAAATTGAGGAAATACGAATCTTTACAGTGCCAGAGAATGGTCAAATGGATAACTCAGTTGGATATTGATCATTTGACACAGTTCAAATGCTGGTGAGTCCGGTTTCATAACGTTTTCGTAACCTTTTGTTATTAAGACATAATTCGTGTGTTTTGCAAATCAACACAAAGAAATAATGAACGCAAAGAAAGAATTATACTTTTGAAAATTTACAAAGTTTTAGAGGTTATTTTGCAAGAACAGTTACTTCTATGTTAAGTTGATCAAAAGAAATCTTTAGAGGATATACGTATAACTTGCATTAATAAGTAAAAATACCAAGAGGGAAACAAAAAGCTAAATAAATTTTCCGACTGTAAACCAGCTGAACAAAAACCAGATTTCGGGAATTTGACTTTAAAAGAGCCATTCTGTCACCCCTGAGCCTTTGCGTAGCACGGAAAAGGTTGGAAACCCTGACCTGAAATCATCAGACAATTTTAATTTAGTCTCCTCTTTACGCTCTCTGACAAAACGAACTTTATGGAAGTTCAATGCCTACATCAAACAAGAAAATACACTAACCCGCACGCAAGAAACATGCTGATTTTACTACTCAGGAATGTCCAAAAAGGACCGGATCTGTCTTTTCCGCCTACGTATTTCCTCCGAGGTAAAGAAGGGTACGTAATATTCAAGAACGACATAATGCACGCTTATGGTGGTGGTGGGGTTATCCCCTTTGAAGAAGTTCCGTTGACGAAAGAATAAAAAGAGGCGTTCGACGGGTAACTTGTGAAACTGATGGAAATTTGTAGGCAAAAACCAGTTCGACGCGCGCAATCGAGAATGTGATCAGTTTTCAAAGAATTTTAATCGTGTTTTGCAAGAATTGGTAGGGACCTCGGGTGCAAAAGATGATGTCATAAACGAGAATGAAAGACGAATGAGGATCTTGAAATTAAAAACATAAAGAAGGGAATGAAAGAATTGTTTCATTCTGACGTCTTCACTTCAAAATTCTGTGATTCTCTGATTATTTTCCGTGCCAGGAAAGTTACTGTAAATGGTAAACGAGTAATCGTTAAGAGGGATGCCGTAAAGAATTTCGCATGTGCCCAACACAAAGTTTAATTTTCTGGCTTTTAAAAATAGGATAATTATAAAAGAAATAAGTTAAAATAATTAATTGATAATGCTTGACTATTACGTTATCATAATAAATATACTTGGCAATATTATACTGAATGAAAATCGTGAGAGATTGAGTAATCGTTTATATCCGATATCCGATTTTAAGAAGTTCTCAATTAACGTTAAAATGTTTTAAACGTTTCTCATGCAAAGCATGAATTTGTTAAGTTAAATGCCACAAAGCGCACACTAGTTATCTATCTAACATGAGAAATATATTCAAGGAGAGCTGTCTAAAGGAAACTGTCTTTATTTACTTTATACGTAGGGGAAAGCAAAAAAAAAAAAAAAAAAAAATTGAATTCAGTTTGTTCGCTAGGATTCCATTCTCAACTAACAGCCTTCAAGTATCTTATCCACTCAGCCGCCAAAAAGCATTAAAAGCTGAAAGGGTAAGAAGTTATTGGAGAGCAATTCTGATATTTAGATATAGTTTCATAAATTCAAAACCATACACAGCTTACAGAATATTAGCCGAAATTGCATGTTTAATATCTTGTATTAGAGTATATGAGCATCGATATAATGCCAAATTAATTAAATTTTGAAACCATCTATCTGGTTTACATATCATCATGTCAATTCCATAGAGGCCCACCGAATGCATAAGATCGCTGATCCGTAGTAGTTTTACCACGTGTATCATGAGGCAGTTTCCTTAGAAATTTCTCCATGAAGTAACTCACCTCATAAGCTGATAACCATCCTGTATTTTGTCTTAATCAATTAACTTATCTTACAATTTCTGGGTTCTTTTCATTTTGGTCAATAGACCTATGCACCTACTGTGTATCTTTCTAGCTATTGTGGATAACTGCACACGCCACTGAACTCGGGTTCTAGTCAAGTACAAGACTTCATGATATGTGATTATAATAGTTTTGCTGAATAGAGGTACTTAAAGTCTGTCAATTTGGGAAAGTATTCTTGGGGGATTACATGCAGGAAGAAGGATATCAACTTCTGGTTCCTTCAGCTTCTACCTTACAAGGTATTTTCTCAAAACTGGATGGAATTCGTATATTTTGCATTAATTAAAAAAGTGCAATCGAATCAAATGCCAAAATATTTTATAAATATTTATTTTAATTTAATATATCAAATGAACGTTCATTTACTGGATAAAATAACCGAGGACATTTTTCTTTCCTTCAGTTACCCGGGGAAAATTGCAATTACGTAACTATAGAATTGCCAATGATTAACGTTCACATTTTCTTACTTAACTTTAGAATTACCAATGATTAACGTGCACCTTTTCTCTAAAGGAGATTTTCTGCGATTTTGACGTATTGGTAGTAGCGCTAATTTTTATCAGGAGATTATATTTCACGTCGCATTACATACATACCTTCCGCAGATCCGCAGTGTAGATGTTTCACTTGACTGCATGCATTTTAGAATGCTAAAATATTTATCAGTGGGATATAGTTTAGCTCATTTTCTTTTCAAACTAACTGCTAAAAATATGGTAACACTGAATGAAATTTTGCATCTTCAAAAAGCAAAACTCTTGAAAACGCTTCATTTTATTTGAAATTGATAAAATATTGTGAATGTTCTAACTTTAGTCGATTGCAAGATGAAGCGAGGTAAACAATGGGATGCAATCGGAAGGCTAGAAAAGTGAATTTTTCAATGAACACTGCGAAAAAAAAAAAAAGTGCAGTTCTATATCTCAAGTCTACTCGGCGGATTGAAAAAATTCAAATTGCGTTTTTCATGTCTGGAAAGCGTGACTTATGATATATATTAGATTTATATATAGCATTGTTCTAACATAGGCATTTTGATACAAAATCGGATTATTTTCTCTAATACCTTACCAATTTTTTTCCATATTTCGATTCTAAGAATGAAATTATGCCTAGATATCAAATTTTGTAATTTTTGGTGAGAAATTTATGGAGAAATTTAAAAATTTACCTTGGCGCATTTTTTTCAGTTTGCGCCAAGAATAATTCAGTTGGCGAACTTCTTAATTTATAATAACCTATTTTCCTTTCCTTTTTTCGTTGTACATGACGGAGAAAAGGTCTTAGCACTTCCAAGTAATTTTAACAATGCGCGTAAACCACTTTCGGCTTTATTATCGCTTATAACAAATAAGCCAACTTCAAAACGCACCAATGTGTAAATTCACGTATATCTTAGGAAATTTTGAATAAAAAACTCTAATGTTTTGCAGGTATGCTTAGACATACATCTACTTTAAGCTGATGATAAAACTTTTACAGGTTATAATTCAAAATTTTTTTCGAAAAAATTATAAAAATTACTTAAAAATACAAATTTTAAAAACAAATCATAAAAAAATGGGCGAATTTTATTTGGAATGAACCTAAATTTCGAAATGTGAAAAGAAGAATCAAATAAGTTTAATGAAAAAAGAGATATTAATAAATATATACCAAATTCCATTAACATGGAGGAGCTAAAATTTTGAGAGCTAATTTTTTAAAAACAACTCGTACGATTTCTACGAAAGGTGATAGTCAGTCCTAGAATCGGAGTATGGAAAAAAATTGGCATGTGATTTCAAAAAAAAAGTCCGATTTTGTGTCAAAATACCTATATTAGAACAATGCTGTATATAAATCTCATTCATATCCCAAGTCGAGCTTCCAAGACATGGAAAACGTAAGTTGAATTTCGTCAGTCGCCCCAGTAGAACGGGAGATATAGAACTGATGCCCCTTTTTTTTGCGTAGTGTACAATTATTCTATTGAAAATTAACTCAGCTAGTAGAAGAATATCAATTCTGATTATTCTGACCACTCATTTTTTTTTTTTTTTTTTTTATTTTCATATATGTTAATAAGAACATTTGAATATCGGCACATAAACTGCATTAAGTAGATTTTATGCATATTAAAGAATGAAAATATAAATTCAACAGAATATATCTGTGTATTAACAAAGAAAGGAAATCCTTATCCGCTATTGAAAGTAGTAACTAATGTGTATAATCAAAGCAGAATTCTCACATAAAAATCTGTTTTGATTAGGTATGGAACCTGTGTGGAGACGAAAGAAGCTGGTTAGGGAGAAATCACAGAAAGTAAGCTATGTTTTTTATTTAAAATGGAAAAGAGTAGCTTCAATAAGTAAATTATTCGATCCTTCATTGAGTAAGAGCGATTGCAAGTCGCAACACTACAAGAGCACATTTAAGAGACTTCCCAGCTCTCTAATCCTTGGACTTTTTGAATAGCAGTTTATTATTTAGTGTTCTAACTAACTTACTGAAACCTTCGGATTTACATTCCAATTTCTTACTCAGTTAATGCCCCTGTATTATAATACATCTATACACATAAAAAATTCTTAATAGCTTATTTTAAAAACTGCGGTATAGTTTACGTCTAGGACTTTTAAATGCAAACAAAAGTAAAATTTTAGCGGAGGAAGAAGATAAGAAGACTTGATGAAAAAATTTGTTGTGTACAGAACATGACTTCCTGGCACGGAATATTAAATTACACGCATTTTTTGCCGCATTTCACTTAAACTTATTTCCTCGAATTTTATTAGAGGTATATTTCTCATTCAATTAATTCAGATAATTCAGTCTCACTTCGCGACAAGGCAAAAGTACATAAAAACCTCAAACTATCTTCATTAAAATGGAAGAACATAAAAAGATATAAAATATAAATACAATTAAAACAATTGAAGAACAATTTTTACAATTACAATTAGAGTTTCTACTCAAAAACAAGCAATTCGGCCAGCGGGCAAGAAGGCAGATTTTTCGGGGCACAAAACTGAAAGTTTACTTTTGGTCTCACTCGCCAAAAAGACACTGAAGGCACAGAAACTGACTTAATTTGTTGTGGACGCTATGCTGAATCAATATATGGGATAATTTAATAACTTGATTGGTAATTCCAGAATGAATTAAGTAAAATTTAATTCACAATAATAAAAAAGTTATCTTTGTTGTTGCGAAGCTTAGTTTCTCTGGATTGGCAACAAATCTACTTTTCTGCTAAGTTTCAAATGTAAACAAATATGGCTCCTATGGCAGAAAAAAAAAGGCTTAGCCGCACTGAAACAACTTTTAAATTGTTGATAATTGTACAACGGCATTCAGGTTAACTAAAGGCACAAAAACCTCAACCGGAAAATAAGTGCAACATAATTCAATCATTTTCAAAGCAAAAAATGCGCAATTTACCAACATATAAGAATAAAAAAAACTGAGCTCACGGAGCCGAGTAACAAAGTGGGTATATATGTATATACTTTTGGTGAGGCCGATTGCCACCAAACCGGGAGGTGCACAACTACATGTTATATGTGTAACAAAATCTTTTAAGTGCTTAGGACTTCTAAAAGTTTTAATCCGCCACTGCTGGGGTCAGAGTATTTGTGCCAACTCTTGAATTCTTCAGATGGTATGAGCTTGATATTTATAGATGCTATTTAGCTGTTATTAGTTATTCCATTATAAATTATGAATTCGGGCTGAATATCGGACTTTCTTCATAATTCGGCCTGATGAACAACGGGGCGGTGTTATTGAATGAACCGTTATCTCTGCTAATATAATCTAGCTCTTCACCATACTGTGCACGTGTGCAGGGTTTGTTTTTTGACAATCAAATGGAATTATTAAGCTGATATTTTTAGATCCCGGAATTTATTTCGATAAAAGGCCTACCTTAAAGCTTACAAGAAAAAAGTCACAGACTTTTTCAGATTTCAGCAGAACACAAAGAGAAAAATAGACTACATTTCAAATATATGAAGTAGCCTTAAAATAAAAAGCTTTCGTCATAGGTTTTAAATAGTCACTTGCATAAAAACTATGTCTGTGGTGAATATTCACAGCATAAAATCAAGCTTTAAAAAATAAACTTTGTTATCCGAGAACAATACAGCTATAACATAGTTCATCTCTTAAATATCCACCACTGTTGCCATGCACAAGTTTTTAAACTATATTTAGAAATTTAACTAAGAGTTCCTTGTGAATCATGGAATATATAATACAAAAAATAAACATTAAAATTATAATGTATTCGTAACAGCCTGGGCGATAAAGGAGCTGCGGGTGAGAAATCAATTTCAATTATTACCTTTGTCGTCTCTGGCAGCAGTTTTGCAGAACGAATGGCAAATCATTCTTTTCAAAAACCTAAGAGTAAGTTAACTAATGTCATGCCTAGATTCACTGCTACTCTCATAACTTTTCTAAAATTTCGCTATTTCTGAAAAATATTTTTACATGGTGTATATTTTTTATGGAAAAATATCTTTGGTATCATTATTATATTACGAATATCGATAACTCACTGGTCCGTGAAGTGCGATGAACTAAATTGTCCTTGAAATGCTGTTACAGTTACTTTTGTACGAAGAGCAATCTTACTCTGTGTAAAATCATCTTAGTGCTTCCTCAAGGGCAAAAATGCTGAGAAAACATAGAAACTCATAGAATAAATGTTATGTCTATTAAAAAGTAAATAAATAAATTTAATTCGCAGTATCCAAAAAGAAAAGTGCTATTTCTCGTCAAATGCCATTATTCTTCTTTTAGATTTACTTTTGCTCACGCATTTTTTGTACGCATTTTCGAAAATATTTCCACCCTTAACTTAAAAAGCAATTTGTGCAGAAATACACCGCTTGAAGAACGGCTCATTATAGTCAGGAAAACAGTAGAGCTGAATTCATCATCTTTCTCATTACCGCTATTACGCTGCCAGGTTTTTCTTCTAGTATCGTCTGCCATTATTTTCATGGCTGATTCCGCAAGTTCCGATAGCGTTTAGATTAAAGCAATTTTCCTTTTCTTTATATCAAAGCGAGTAATTGTTTCTTTTTGTTTTGTCAGTCAAGTTCAACTAATCTTTCCTATATCATCAGCCCCATCAATCATCAGTGATAGTTCTAACAAGTGAGCAGACAGCGGCTTCCTTTATCATACCCATGGGAGACTCTTCCGAAAATATTTCAGTGCGTACTTTCAATAATAAGGTGGAAACTGGTTGTTATGTCTTGTGTGGTAACTGTGGTTTTAAAGAGACTAATAATTCGGTATATCAGGTTACAGAGAGATGATACTTGGAACGTTGCCCTTATACTAAATACATATTTTATTTTATTAAGTTCTGGGTTTTATTTAGAGAGGTTTATTCCTTTCAAATTGTTTATGTACTCCTTATTATTTTATTCTTTATTTTAAAGAGATTCTTATGGCCAATTTGTGGCCAAGTTGCTAAACATGACAAGCTCTGGTTCTTTATGTTGGCTCCAAACATGGCTGATGCACAAGCTGGCTGCAAAGTTTTTTAAGTTTTCTTCATGTATATTGAAAACAAAAGGGGAGAAGGAAACAATTTTTGCTAGAAAGCCCCTCAAAGACAACGAAATGTAGCCAGTTTTCTCCCTTAAGTCTTACACAATTCACACAAATGTGACAGATCAGTATTTCAATCCACTAAGTATATTTATTACTCGAAATGTTTTGCGTCGACTGATAGCTAAATTAGCCCGATGACAAAACAAATCTGTGAGCTACAGCTACTCTATCTTGATTATAATTCCAATTTTGGCGTTGAACTAGCTAGCCATGCTTGAGAAGCGGCTAGGGAAAAACAAGTTTTGTGCGACAGCACAACAAACTATACCGTCGTTCTGCCCAATGACATTAAACAAGTCCGGATTGAAAGATAACATTTTTGAAATTTTTGCGAAACGAACTGGAATTGATTTTGCATGCTCGAGTTTCTAACACTCTGCATAGCAAATATTGAATTTTAAAGCTTAGTTACGCTAAAAAACTCAAAATATCATCTTTTATATCTAAATTAATATCAACTTTAAATGTTGATATTAATTTAGATATAAAAGATGTACTGTAATACATATTCGTTAGTATGAAGGAGCTTTCGTAACAATGTTATCACAGTATGAAGTGACATTGAAGTTGACTGAATTCCTCTTCTTTTGATTTTTTTGAATTTCTTTAAATTTCATAAATTTTTGAATTGGGGTATGCTTATTTAAAAGTTTTGGTTTTAACATTTTTAAAAATTCTTTGTTGCATTTATAGGATTATTTGAAATTTATTAATTATGAATTTCAATTTTCGACTTTGTGAAATGGTAGTTCTAAATTTCTTACTTTATGTCTTTACGGGATATATATATCTATCATACTGTGAAAACATTTTCTACATTTT
>KK112821.1:38420-59297 GCA_000611955.2 Stegodyphus mimosarum | reverse complement strand
ACATATCTGGACTTAGAGAAAAAAAATTATTCTAGAAATAAAGAACAAAAAAAATTCTTGCATAAAAGATCACAGTACTGGCAAATGAATGTCAAATCAACTACGATCGGGGAAAATCTCACTGAAATAGAGTGGAAATCTCTTGACAGATTTTTTTTTTCTTTACTTTGTTAACTACAAAAAGAATACTTCGCTAAAAAATATAGTTCCATTATTTTTATTGATCTTATTTTTAAAAGTAGCAATGAAATATGCACTATTGACGCAAAACTTACATATTATGAAACAAAAATTTTTCAACATTTTCGGTTTCTAGCGATCTATGAGAAACTTCGCTTTTATTTCTGCGAATTTGAAACAAAGGCGAGAAAGACAACTGATGACAGTATCATTCGATGACGCGGCGCTTCCCTTCTTTGGATAATAAATCCCTCTTTCCAGCGAAGATCGAAATCTCATATGTCCCTCCTTTAACCCTGCGGCGGCAGGTAATTAACACCCCCTTTTGGACGATTCTACGTGTTCTCACGATTCCAAGTAAGCTTATCCTCTCTTTTTCATTTCCCCCCGTGAAAAAGGAGGTTTGATATTTAAGATTTGACCGCATATAGGCAGCCTTCCTGCAGGCTGGCGATGCATATGCGGTCAAGATCGCAAGCCTGACACTTAGTGAGGAACGGGAAAATAAACGAGTGAGTTAGGGTTTATAAGAGGAGATATATTGTAAAAGAAAAGTATTTTTAGGCGTCATTCAGTATCAATATATCAGGAATAAAAACTTGAATGGAGCTACAGAGTTCTCCTCTGTTCTTCACTGTAAGTCAGTAATGTATAAAAAAATGGAGACAAATTATATAGAAAGCGAAAAGTTTTGAAATGCTCTTTTATGTGTTATTAAACGGTTTAATAATATTGGTATGCACTCTTTTGGTTTATTAATAACGTATATCTCCTTATAATGGCAAATTAAATTATAATTATCAAATTAATTTAATGATTATATTTATTTGTTTATTAACATTTCAATATTACATTATTTTCGTCTAGGAATTTCCTTCGCCCCCCCCCGAGCAATACATGCGTGTAAGTCACGGGGCTGAAAAGCACTGCTATAAATAAATAAATAATCCGATCCAATTCCAGTTGAACGGCACTAATTGTTTACGGAAAGTATCCTAGTTTTTGAAAAGCTTCGTACCATCTAACACGAAATTAATGACTTAATCATCTTAATGATTATGTGTGCTTATTTAATTGACTATGGCAAAGTATATGAGGGTTGGCTAGGTATGATTTCATGGAGATCCATTTCATGATTTTATTTCTTTTGTTCTTTCATATTTTGATAGTTTATAGCTTATCATTACAAAAACTGAGATAATTAATAAATATGCTTCTAATAAAATAGTACATAAACATATCAATAATAAAGCGTTTATAACTATTTTTACTCATAGATACTAAAAATATCCACATCATTAATGTAATTATTGAAAACCATTTGAAACCAAAATAGGATTTGCATTAGTAAATTATAGTTAAGAACAATTGGCAAAGACCCCATTGTTCTGAATATTATTGGAATAATGTAAAGATTAAATCCGATAGTATCTTAAGATGGCTTTGCATTTGGAAAAACAAGAATATAACTCGTTTTGATTCACTTCTCTTTTCTTTACGAATGCCGAATATCTCTTTGCCATATACGTGATCAATTAGGAAGTAATCCAAGAGTGTTTAATCCATGACATATTAAGTATTGATTAGCATTTCCTGTAACTATTTTTAATTAAGGCTTCCTAAGAGCAACCCCTTAATTTTGACTCGCAGCTTTAATTTTTAGGCCAGGATATGAGCATAGTATCTACCTTTAAACTATGAGATTTTTTTCAAGCACTGTGGCATGACAATGCCTAGTAATAATAGTTTTAGCGTCACGAAGAATCATTTTCTATGTTCTTATAACGTAAATATACCGTAAAGGAAAATAAATCTCGACAGAAGCTGATCGACTGCTATTGAATTCTAAAAAGAGGTTTAGCAGAGGGAAAAGGGCAATTAAAATTCCATTTAATTGATTTTAATTATTTAATTACTATATTGATTTATTACTAATTATAATAGATTGAAATATTTGAATACGAATTAGTTGAATATTTAAAAAAATATTATGAATTTGAGAATTAAAAAAAAAATTTTATTGAGTATTTGCTTTCTTATAGAATGCAGATGAACTCATTTCTAGTCATTGAAAATTAAAATTTATTAGCTAATTAATCTGTCCCCTATCGAGCAGCTTAGTTCAGTGATCCGTATTAATGTGCCATTTTTTTTAATTAAATGCTTCAAGAATAATTAGAAAAGGACTTAACTAGCTTCTTATCCTTAAATTCTTCATTAAAAAAACGGTACTTTCGGCTATAATCAGATGAAATAATTCTCTAAATATAATTCAGAGCAGAAAAAATAAGGTACAAAAACGGCTTGGAAATGGGATTAGCATTGCGAGTCTCTTTAAAAAATACGATGAAGCTTACAAAAAGTCTACGAAGCGAAGTAATTCCGTAGAATGTTTTACAACTCTTTATGATTAAACTACTAAATTACAGTTGATAAACGACGTGTAAATATAATTTAATGTATATGTGTGGATGTGTGTGTGTGGCTCACTAGCAGCTGAGCGGTAAGGTCGTTGAACAATGGTAGGTCGATCAGGAGCTCAAATCCCGGTGAACGGGATGATTGTATTGGCGTTTCCGTGGTTTTCCCATATGTAACGTGTATACGAGTCAGTTTTGCTTAGAAATTTCTCCACCGAGGCATCCTTACCCTTATGCAAATAGCCGTCGAGGGCTTTCCAATAATCAAACAAACCAGACCAAACAATATACATACATAAATAAGTAGCTTAAAAATATAAAAATCAATTATATATGTATGAAGCCTAATTAACCATTTATATTTATATTGCATAAATATACTTACGTTAATGAACATTGTATATTAGAGATATTTTTCTTTGATATTCTGTACCTTGTTATATTCGATATTTTATACCTTGTTCTGTATTTTGTTCCATTTATACATACCTATACATGGATATATATAATTTAAGGATTCCACCTTAACTACTCCATATAAAACCAGAAAGTGCATCAATAAGGTATTTTTTAGTATTATTTACTTCCTTCTGAAGCATTTTCTGCAGCCTAATTTGCATTATTCTATTCATAAGTCTCAAATTAAAAACAATTTAATGTTTATATGGCATTACAAAATTAACCAAAATTAAAGAGCAGTTACCACAATGTAATTCAAAAACAGTCCTAAGACGTGAAAAGGTTGAAAGCCATTTGGGTTAGGACTATTTTCTCAGATACTTAGATACTTCGCATACATATAACATAGTACTCGAAATGGAAAACTTAATACTTACTACAGATTCATTGATGTAACAAATATATGTCTTTCTACGTCTATCGCTTTAAAAAAAAGATGTTATTTGCCTTACAGTTTATCGTTCAACAACACCTTTTCATTGTACAAAATCGCATTTAATCGAAGAATTCAATTTGTATTTTCATTTTCTCTGTGTAAAACTGAATGCAGAGAAGTTAGATGTGTAAACGATCCCCACATTTTCTCATGATTCCAAGTGAGCTTATCCCCTCTTCTTCAGTTCCCCCCCCCCGTGAAAAAGGGCGTTTGATATTTATGACTTGACCGCATATAGGCAATGCCAGCCAAGTTGCTTTTGCCAGGGTCGAACTATATACCTTGGTATATGCAGTTAATTTGAATTTTATATTTTGCCTTTTTTGGGAAATCTTGGAGGACCACCAGAGCAGGCTTCGAGGACCATTTGCTGTCAGTGGACCACAGACTGAGAAACGCTGCCTAACCATAACGGTATGCTTTCCCAAAATCTTGAATAGAGGAAGCGGTGATATTAATTACTGAAAAAAGCGAACACATAATTTACTTAATTTTCTAGCGTTTTTCGTGTTGATTATTACAGGTATTATTTTATTTTAACATATTTAATCATGGTAACTATACCATAATTAATCACGATAAAATTAACAGCAATAAGCACCATAAGTATATCATTAATATACGTATCTTATGAATAATTACGATAATTATATTGTTAACATACATGTAATGCACTTGTTTATTATAATTGTATTGTTAATATATTCATTCATGTTACACTCAACCCTCAGGGGCATTAGTCCAGAAGAGCTATTGGTCTCCAACCGGCATTTTACTTCGAATCACTTAAATGCAATGTATCCCTTTTCATATTGTTGCTACCAAATATTATCCCCTGTATTATATTTAGAGAAATTAAACAATGAAATTTTTATATTTAAAGAAATTAAATAATGAAGAATCAGCATGAATGTATGAATGTTTCTCGCATTGTGAAAAAACAACGATATCTAGAGGCATCAAATTTTGAACAACATTGTCCTTCCCCAAAATATGAGCACCTGGAAGGCAGAATTTAGAATTTTTAGTTTGTTTTATTGTCTATTTCACATTTTAACGAATTTTTTATTAAGACACTCAACGATTCCAAAGCAAGCAATGGCAACACAGTATATAGAATAAAATACTTTTATCTCCAGCGAGTGAAACTGTCTATCGGAAATTCTAAAGGTACTCGTATGCTGCTTTGAATATTTTTAGCCCAAAGGGGCGTTAGTCCAAATGCTCTCGAAACGTATAAATATGTATAAATGAAAAAAACGCACCTTTGGGGGTAATATAAAATCTGAAAGCTTTCAGATTTTTTTTAATTATTATTATACCGTCAATACTTGCATATTATGCATAACTACCATTAATTAAATAAGTGACTTAGCAAAAATAAAGAAATGAACAAGCATATTCATGAAGTTAAGGGGAAGAAAACGCAATGAGCATGCTCCAGTATGATTTATCGATCGATTTACCAAATGGTTATAACTGATGACGCATACGCGTTGATGCATCCTTTGTGTTTCTTAATTTGTTTTTAGGAATGTAAATATTACTTTATTGAAAAATACTTTATTTACCTTAAAATTAAAAAAGAAATTAATTTATTTGCCTTCTTCTATGTAAAGATTTTTTACCATCTATACACCCATCCTTCCGAATTTTAATCGGCATGATTAATTGACTAATTTATTATGGCTAACCAAGAGCGGACTGACCTTGCATGTCCCCAGTAGGGTTACATACACTGGCTTAGTATTTCAATTTGACAGTAGCTGCTCGGGGGCCCATTACCCGGACGGTCTTGGCTTGGTCATTCGTGTGGGCTTCCGAGACAGCCAAGAACACGAAGTCTATAGTTTATCTGCCCTCCCCTTGGGGTCTCCGAAACCTTGGTTTGGTGGTTTGATGAGTGACTAGTCCCGGTTTAGCCCACTAGTACTGGAACAAACGGTGTATCACCGGGGTACCTGGGTCAGAGATCCTACCCTTGTCGAATAAGTAGGTCATTTCGAATAATGTAAGCAAATTACTACCATAAATTAATATTTTAATAAGAATTATGTATTTTGTAACATGTATTTTTATACATTATAGTTCAATAAGAATCTCAAAAGGAATAAAGTAAATGGTGAATATAAGAGACTAAAGTGCGCGATAGATCAGAAACAAACAGTAGACCTAAAAATCCCATCTGGAAGAGCTGAGAAAGGGGAATGAGCTGGCTTTAACCTAATACATAATAACATTCAGAACATATATATAAAATACTAGGCATATAGTGTGAGTATCTTGGTGCACTAATAAAATTCAGCAAACAGAACCTTAATTAGCAATACAACTTAAGAAGTACATCACAACACTTAAATTACAAATTAGTCATTATGAGTACTAAGTATCTATGGCCATAGTATGGCCATAGGCCGTTTACTGTTATTTGAAATGATTTATGTCGTAGTCATATATATACCCTTATAACTAGTTTGTTGATGTTTATAAGATTAGCGTAAAATTTCCGCGCCAACCGGCAGTAAAAATATTTGAGTTGCTCTATACCTAATTTATCATGTAACTTGTTATTTCAAACGTACGAAAGTGAGTTGATGATTTGTCTTATTACACAGTTTTGTGATTGTTGTAATTTCTTTCTATACGATTTACAGGAGCATGCCCATACCGGGCAGGCATAGCATAATATGGAACGCAATACAGTTTTATAAATAAGCAACTTGTTGTCTACTAAAAGTACACTGTTT
Organism: Stegodyphus mimosarum; assembly: GCA_000611955.2. Classification (NCBI taxonomy): domain Eukaryota; kingdom Metazoa; phylum Arthropoda; class Arachnida; order Araneae; family Eresidae; genus Stegodyphus; species Stegodyphus mimosarum. The sequence continues at coordinate 53,055 of KK112821.1, read as the reverse complement.
CGAGATATTAAGGGGTGAACTGTGATTTTACTAACTCGAAACTTTCTGATAGATGCCCCTCTTTGTGGGTACCATGAGAGAGTTTTACTGAGGATCACCCCAAGATAAAGGACTTGCTTCACCCACGGGATGACTTCTCCGTAGAGTTGCCGATTTTCATTGAATTTGTTTTTCCTGGTAAATAGAATTGCTTGAGTCTTGTCCACATTAAATTTGATTTTCCATCTTGTCAGCCAAGTCTCGAGTATGTTTATATAGTCTTGTAACCGTTGTATTGCTGGGCTAACAAATGCACTTTGTGAGAGGATCGCAGTGTCGTCAGCATACGTTGCAAGTGTTGTGTTCTGTGTAGTGGCAATGTCGTTCACATAAATATTAAATAAAGTAAGTCCAAGCAGGCTACCCTGGGGGACCCCTGAGAGGATTGCCCTACGTGCAGAGAGTGTACTTGAGACGTGAACGACAAAGTGTCTACCTTTTAGGTAGGATTTAGCTAGATTTGTGATGTAGCCTGGAAAGCCCAGGTTGTATAGTTTGTAGATGAGTGCGTCCAGCCACATACAGTCGAAAGCCTTTGTTATATCAAAAAGCAGTCCTGTTGTAATCTTCTTTTTCTGTAGCCCTTCGCTGATAAGTTCCACAACACGGCATAACTTCGGTTCAGCCCACTGAAGTAGGAAGTAATTTATTATTGTTCACGGAGGTTGTTTCTGGGGTATCGCCTTAGTTGCATCTGGTTGCAGGAGAGGTTAAACAAATTTGATTTCGAGATGTCTTTGCGGAGAATTTTCTACAGGAATTTGGCTCGTATTCCTTTTATACATGGAGGGCGACAGCTTCATATACAAACCGCGAAAATCGAATTAGCCCGTACATCGGATATAGCCTTTAGTACGTTTGTTTAATCAAAACTTCTCAAAGCACGCAAGGCTTATCTGCCAAGGAAGAAAATGCTTTGGTGGAGACTTTCTAGGGAAACTTGGCTCGTATTTACGTTTTATATGGGGTAAAGTAAGAGAATGAGCTCTGCAGAGCGTAAAATCCGAAAACAGCTATTAATGCTCAGTTATCCGGGGAAGGAACGTTTTAAATAAATGTGCACATGATCAGCTACAAAAATATATCAATCTATGCATGCGCAGATAAACAAGAAAAGTGAAATAACTTTTCGGTTGTAATTATAATTTAAGATATTCGTATTATGAGTTTAGAATAAATGATGTGTATCGTTAAAAGTTAGCCGCATGAAATAAATTGAAGTTATATAAAAAATAAAAACAAATAAACTGGTACAAAATAAATGAGTAGAATATATATGTCAATAAAAATAAATTAAAGTTTTCTTTCATTTTTCCCGCAGATATGAATATAGTAGAGAGTTGTTAAAGAGATAAAATTCGCCATTTATATCAAATTTACGTAACATACCCAATTTACACATACGAAATAAAATTTAGTATGCGGGAAAAAAAGTCATTTATTTTAAAATGTTAACTAACTAATCAATGAAAAGAGCTTAAATATTGCTTTGAAACAATAATGCTACAAAGAGATATTTAATAGGTTCTAAATGGCCTTCAGAAACAAAAACCTATGTTCAATTCTTCCACCTCTGAATTCCTGTAAAACTCACATTAATGAAAGTCGAAGCTACGGAATCAGATTAGCCTAACAGAGCAGATATATTATTTATTTCAAGTAAACAAAAAAAAATTCAGTTCTCACTGCAAGATCTGTATTTATTGCGATAACGTAGTAAATGACTTGTGTGCGAACCAATTTTCGGATACCAATTTAATTCAGAGTTTCAAGTTTATCAAGGCTTTGAATTAAATGTTAATTAATTGATCATTACGCTAAAGTTCACTCAAATTAACGGATAAAAAGGTAGTTGTAGAAGCACGTTGGCCATTAACAGGAAATGGGTCATATAAGTGCTTAAAGTATTGTTGATAACAACCGTTTTACGGCCTTACTTTTATATGCATTCGAGCAATAATGTATGTAAATCTTTCTTTAAGAAACAAAGTAAAGTGTCCTTTACCATTAATTGATGAATAGTTACTTCAGGGTGTTCTAAAATTCACATTAATGTTATTTTTTAAGTTATCAGACTATACCTATCTGCAAGAAAAAGAGAAAAAAAAATGCAGACTTTTCGATAAGGTAAAATAACCAGTTTTACTGTGGTGAAGCAATGCTAATATGAAAGAAGTCCAAAGAAAGAGATGATTGGAAGTATCCACTGAATACACCTAATAAAATTATTTTAAAACACTGGTATTGAAATTAGAAGAATTTTCGCATTCGGTCGATTTTCTCCCAACGTGTTGGCCTGATTTTGATGAAACTTAACATGAACATAGGTTGATACTACACAAAAAAATCTATGCCACACAACAGTCATATTACATATGCATGATCGTGCGTAAGGAACAAAACGACGGAGGCTGATAAAAAGTATGGTACGGTTGTATGTAAAGAAGAAAAACTTCCATAGACGTAATGTAAACCAGTTTGACTACTGCGCTGCCAAATCGCTGACGGATAAATTCTCTCTGAAAAATCAGTACGTCGACTTGTCGTCGTCGAATACGGCACAAAACCAAAGTTACAGGGTTCGTTCTTTGACAAAACTTTTCTCGATAGTTTAAACTCATTTTCGTAGATTTTGTTACTCAAAATAAATAATCCATTAATTAATCCATTTGCGCGGATCACCGATTTGATTTACGTCAGTACGGCGGGGAAAAAATGGCATCACGGAAGTTTGAAGTCTTTACAAACGTTACTTTCGACCTTCATGACCAGCTCGACAATCTATTTCGCACATGCTCAAAAAAGGGTGAGTAAACTCCCTAAGCATACTGTAGAAATGAGCCTATGGAGCATGATGCTCAAAAGGGTATTAAGGCTGCGTGGATAGCCCCTGTAAAGTAAACTTTGAGTATATTTTTTCCTCTGTGATCTCACGAAGCCACTCTTACTTTAGCGAAGCTTTCTTAATCCTAGAATGTCTTTGACACCATTCTCACAGCGTATCTTTATAGTGAAAGTGACGTATATTATGAATCCCTGTAGCAGTCGATGTCCCTCCTGCAACAATATTGTTTTAAGTCTTGGAGCACTATGTGAAGGAGAAGACGAGAATGTAATTACTCTCTCAGGAGTGTCTCAGACATCTAGATCTGGAAATTTAGCTGTCCAGTTCATCTGGTTGATATCCTCACTTTCCAAAAATATCATTCACCAAATAAGACCGATGTGGACGAGATATTTCGGCCATAAGAATGAACTGAAAGCGAATTATGCGTCTGAAAAGATCGTAAGATCTCTTAATAATATGTCGCAGCAGCTATAGAGTCTCTCATAAAGATCTGTGTTGTCCGTTCAAAATCATGGCTACCCAGACCATCAAACTTCCGCTGCCATGCCGTTCCCCTTTCTTGAATAGTTTAGTTTATTTACCGTATGTTTCTGTGTATAAGACGAGAATTTCTGAAACTTTTTTGAAGCTAAATTACGGGGGTCGGCTTATATGCGAATCCGCAAACCTCTCAAAAAGGCAGAGCTACTTCTCTGTTAACCTGGTGCAAGCAATAAATAGCCAAATACAATATACCACTTTTTTATTTCTTCAATTTATATTTCTGAAGTTTACGAAAAAAAATAATGTTAAAAAAATGAGTTAATCGTTTTATGAAAATCAGTTGTTTTATTTTCGAAACTGCTTATATTGCTAGCGTTTCTCCTCCACGCTCGAACTCTTTTTTTTTTCATTTACGAAGAAATGCCGAGCAGCCAAATTATCATTAGAATTTTTTTAGCAAATGCGAACGCCTATAGCTTCAAATTTTCCAAATGAGAATTTCTCTCCTCACTCATCTTTCAGATAAAATTAAAAACCACCTAAAATAACGCCAGTACGGATAATACAGATCGTATACAAGACGACAAATGAACAGAAAAAGTGTGCTAGCTTCAGATAAGGTTACCAAAGGTACAAACCGCCGTCGTTGGCGTCTAGCTGTTTACTACACAGCAGTTTGATTGGAAACTATTCCACCAATTTGACCTACTAGGCAACATTTTCGCCTTAATGGCGACGTGTTTGAACGTTACAGAATTTTTTTTTTTTTGGCTTATAAACGGGTTTCGAATTTTGGGTAGATTTTTGAGTAAAAGTGCACTTTCGGTTTATATTCGGAAATGCATGGTAATTCGGCACTCGAAAACCCAGAGCACTCAAGTGCTGTCTACCTAAGGGGAGGGAAGCCTTCCTGAAGCATTTGCAAAGGAAGACTGGCTCATGTACACGCTACGCTTTAGGGAAAACAACTAAGACGGTTCATGCAGCCAGCCCTTTCCTAGGGATTCGAACTGCGGATGGAAATACCTATCTTTCTCGAATATTGTAGGACAGATAGCGAGTTTCCGTTTTTCGATCGACGTACCCAAGTTCAGTACACATAGAAACACACAGAATGCTCTTTCAAAGTCAAGCTTTCCGCGTTTCGGCGCTCAAGACAGTGACGTCACTTTACTCACAGATGTGGGACAGACGTTGGTTCGGAGTAGGTCGTCACGTCAGCAAGCTGGTCGGGTCGACCTTGGTTCAGTTCTTGCAGTATAACCTTCATCTGGAGAAGAATTCATAAATGAAGTATGTTGATCTCTGAATTTAGACAAAATGGTAGAAATCAGGAATTAAATATTGCAGACATCAACATAGAATGGGAGGAAACTAGCACTGTATTTCAAATTTATTAAACGAAAGTGAAAAAATTGTTACTTACGGTGAGCGCTTCAAGTATTTCAAAGTCAGGTTACCAAACACAAAAACTTTGTTTTGTTAAGGAGTTCACAAACAACTGAGAAATTATCTTCATTCTCTGATCCCTTTCTATATTCGTTTCGTAAGAATGGATTCGAACTTATACTCAGTCATAAAAATTCTCTCTGTTTGGGGAAAAATTCATCAAACAAACAGTTTTTAAAACTAACAGCATAAACTGCAACTGCATTTCAAGTGGTATATTACTGGAAAGAGTATAAAAGTGTCATCCATTGGCAATTAATACCCATTTCGGAATTTTCACAATCTTTAAAATTTGATATGCCATATTTTAGGCCCTCCGGTACTTTTCAAAAAAATCTGAAAACTTTCAGTTTATATTATGCCTAAAGAGGCGTTTTTTTAACGTTTTGTGTGTTACCTTTATTTATTAAATATCATATTCTTCGCTATTAAGCCGCATAAAATTGAACAACAATAACAAAAGAATGCTTAAAAACAGCATATCTTTAGAATTTTCGGTCCTGCGCACCGGAGATAAAAATGTTTTTTCTTTGTACAGTGCTGCCATTGCTCGCTTCGAATCGTTTAGTTTGTTATCATAAATTCATTAAAGGTTCAAAATGTATGAAATAGATACTAAAACAAATTCGAAATTCAAAATTCGGGCCTCCATTTGTCCATGCTCGTGTGGAGTATTATGTTATTCAAAATTTGATAGCTCTAAGTACCGTCGATTTTCACAATGCGAGAAATATACCTATATTATGCAGATTCGTCATTACTTAATTTCTTTAAATATGATACAGGACGACAATATTTGGTGGCAATAATTTAAGAAGTGATACGCCGTTTATACTAAACTGACGCAAAAGGCCGTTTTGGAACTAATAATCCTTCTGTGCTAACGCTCTTTTGGACCAAAAACTATCTTATTAAAGCATGCATAGGAAAAGTAATACTGTTTCATTGGACCTTGAACTTTATCTAGGGAAATTCCTGTACTTTAAAGGTTTCAACAGTTTTTGTGTCGCTTTTGGAACGTACCTGTTAAAGGAAGTGCTAGCACTCATGCAAACACACGGCAAATAAGAACAATCATAGTGATTACGATCCATTTCAACATCGCAGTGCTATTATAATCGTTAACTTAATGGATAATGTGCAAACGATTTCACAAGAATATTCTCTGGTGATATAATAGCACGGCATGCTTCAAACTTAAATGCGCTACGCAAGATTGGCCACCAAGAGCTTAAACGCGTTGTCCATTTAGATGGGAATTTCGGAAACAAAAATATTTTTTTTATGTTGTTGTTTTGCTTTTTGACCTTGGTACATGTAAATGCATCTTAAGGTCCGTTAATTCGCATTCAGCAATTTCTGTCATTTGCCATTGGCCTTGAGTTTTTTCGGAGGTACCGATATAAGACAAACGCAGGTTTATGGCATCGCAGTTGAAAGCAATTTGTATGCTTCTAGACATCAACCTGGAAGTCTATAAAAATACACTTTTTTTCATTTCTAGTCTCTTTTGTGTAAATATAAGACTGCAATGAAAAGTTTTTTGTGAAGAATTGAACTAAATTTTAAGGTAATTTTGAAAGATTGTGAATTCAAAAATAGCATTAAAGCTACGCGTTATGTGCCATTTTTTCATAATCTTAAATTTTTATCATCTGCTAAACATGAAAAATGTATAACATTCACAAATAGTTTAAATCGATTATAGATGAATGACTTTCTTAAGAATTTAATATACTAGCGAAAGACTAAAGATTTACTAATGTCATCATAGATTGTGAATGATTTTTCTAAAGAAGCCTTAAGCAAATTTTTTACATAGTCAGAAATAGACACTTCTGTAACTATTAACCATTCTATGTAAATACTATCCGCATTTCTTCCCCTGCCCCCTAAAAAATATACGTTTATGAATATTGTAAATCGATCTTGAAATATAATACAAAAACAAGAATGGATTTTTTGGAGATAAAACGCTGAATTCACTTCTGAGGAAGGTGGGTATATTAATTTCTAATGTTTCTTTTTTTTTTTTCCAGCAAGAAAGTAAAACAAAAATCCAGCTCTTGGAATAAAAGCCATAATGGCCACCTAAGGAAATACCTTTAACACAGCAGTAAGAACACACTTTGTATGGGGGAAACTCTTTTACTTTCGCATGAATGGACCGCATTACTTTCTTTGTGAACGTAGGCCCAAAACTAGCCAGTTCACGAAAGCCACAAACGTTAGTTATTATTTTTGGAACTAATCAAAAACTGAATAGACTTATGTACGTTTTCTTTTTTTGTTTGTTTATTTTTCTGTCTCTCACAATTATGTCATGAATTCAGACCAGTTAAAAAACCCTCCACGAAGGCATCTGCTCTAAGTAAGATAGGCCTTGACTACTTTCTGTCTTTTTTTATCTTTCGTTAAAGCAAACAGAATGAAAATAAAAGAAATCTTCTTTTCTAATCTCTCCTTTGTGGTAATAACTGTAACTTTAAGCTCACCACCGGCCAAACGGTTAAACTGCTAATACTGCTAGTTCGATCTGGGTTCCAATTTCCGTAAATGTACTGGCTGAAAAATGGAAGTTTTCATGGTTGTTCTCAGGTGTAATGTCATTTCAATCAGCTTCTCTCAGAATATCCTCCAAGAAGGCCCCCCTCTTTTCTTGATTAGATAGTCTTCCCGTGAAGTGCCATAATTTAAATAATCCAATCCAGTTAGAGCTTTCAGTGGCACTTTCACCAGCTGTAAAGAAAATTAAGGTATTCTGTTAAGTTAATTATAGTCATTGCTATTTCCACCGAAATCTTAAAATTTACGAATGCTATTTGGTGTGATAAATCGTTCTTCGCTTCTAAAAAAAATAATAATAATAACAAAATATATATATATATATAAATCTTAAAGATTTCAGATTTTAAATTACGTCCAAAGAGGCGTTTTTTAAACGTTTTGTGTGTTACCCCTATTTATTAAATATCATGTTCTTCGCACTTAAACCATAAAATTCAGTTAAAGAATACTATCACAAAATGATTTTAAACTAAGCATATCTTTAGAATTTCCAATACACAGTCTCGCGCGCTGAAGATAAAAATGTTTTTTCTGCACAACTTTGTCATTGCTCGCTTTGAAATCCTCGAGTTTGTTAATCAAAAGTTCGTTAAAGTTTTACAAAATATGAAATCAATAAAACAAATTTCAAATTTGGGCTTCCAGATGTCCATATTCTCGGCAGGATTACGTCATTCAAAATTCGATGGCTCTAGGTACCCTCGTTTTATCACAATGCGAGAAACATACATACATTTATGCACATTCTTCAATATTTAATTTCTTTAAATATAATACACGGCTGCAATATTTGGTGGCAACAGTGTGAAAAGTGAACCGGTATTTAATGTTTCCCACGCAAAATCGCAAAACGAAAACAATAGTCCTTCAGGAACAAAGCCCCTTTGGACTAATAAGCATAAAAAAAAAAAAAAAAAAAGAAAGAAAGAAAGAGTTTTCAGATTTTTATGTTACGCTCAAAGATGCGTTTTTTCTAATTATTTGTGTGTTACCTTTATTTATTAAATATCATGTTCTTTGCTCTTAAACCATAAAATTCAATTCAACAGCAATATCGCAAAATAATTTTAAAATGAGAGTATCTTTAGAATTTCCGATACACAGTCTCGTGCGTTGGAGATAAAAATGTTTTGTTTTGTTTTCGTACAGTGTTGCCATTCATCGCTTTGAAATCGTTGAGTTTGTTAATAAAAAATTCGTTAAAGTTTTATAAAACATGAAATCGTTAATAAAACAAATTCCAAATTTCAAATTTTGGCTTCCAGATGCCTATATTCGCAGCAGGATTACGGCATTCAAAATTCAATGGCTTTAGGTATCGTCTGTTGAACTTTTTAAGATCCTTTTCTTATTCTTATTTTTAACATTTAGCATTTAATAAATAATCTTTGCTTACCTTTGTTGATGATTTAACAAGACGCTTGGAATTCTTTGCCATTTTGTTTTTCACACAAACTTTATTTTTTACAGCTATATACAACTAATCATGTTTACATTAGAACGTTCATTATTTGACTTTGTTGCCACTACACTTTTATCAAAAAATCCGCAATGCGGTAAAGAAAATATAAAGAGCATAAAAATGAAAAGCTGCGCGAGCTCGTGGCCAGCTACATAAACTGTAACATCCTCCCCCTCGATGAACTCTTGGTTCATCAAAGGATTGGATTCTGAAGTTATCTTAAACACTAAATGTTTTAATGTTCTACAAGTTTAAATGTTCATATACGCAGTGTTCGTAATTTAAGTTCACTGTGTTCAGTTCAAAGAGTTTAAGTCATTTCTAAGGGGTACAATAACTGCACAGGACGACGAAGATGAGTTCCATTAGCTAAACGGATAGTGTAAGGCCTTATTTTTCCATCTCGTCCTGGATGACACTCCTGTACAACTCCCATCTTCCATAATAATCTTGGTAATTTTTCTTCATGTACTAGAACTACAGATCCCTTCAAAAGATCTGTTACGGCATTACCTGTCTGAATTTGTTTTACGTTTCTAATTTCAAGTAAGTATTCCCTTTTCCATCTTTTCCAAAAACCTTCTAATAACCTTAGCCGGTATTTATATCGCCTTGCTAATTTTACTTTAGTTGAATCAGGTTCAAGAATTTTGCCAGATGGTAAGGATGTCAGTCTTCGCCCAACTAGAAAATGAGCTGGTGTCAGCGGTTCTGGTTCGCCGATTTCACCATAAACATAAGTTAGCGGACGTGAATTCAATATTGCCTCAATTTCAATTAAAACTGTTTCCAGCTCTTCAAATTTAAGTGAAGCCTTCATGAGTATTTTCTTCAACATGACTTTATAGATCTAACAAGCCTTTCCCAGAAACCGCCCCACCAGGCCGCCTTTTCCACATTGAATTTCCACTCAATACCTTTATTACCAAAATAATTTTGAACTTCTGTGTCCTTGATGGTATTCCATAATTTTTGTAAATCCTTGTCTGCTCTTTTGAATGTTTTTGCATTGTCTGAATATATTATTCGACATACTCCTCTTCTTGAAATAAATCTTCTAAAGGACAGAAGAAAATTGTTTGCTGTTTGGCTAGACACTAGTTCTAGATGCACTGCTCTTGTTACAGCGCATGTATACAGAGCAATATAAGCCTTCCCAGTTTCATCCTTTGCACTCATAGGACCAGCAAAATCAAGTCCCACAACTTCGAAGGGATTTGCCTCTCTTATTCTTTCGGTTGGTAAAGGAGCGATATCCTGACTTAGTGGCTTAGCTTTAAATCTGTAGCAAATCACACACTTGTTAATATTACTCTTAACACGCTGTCGACCCTTTAGTATCCAAAATTTTTCTCTAACTTGAGTTAAAGTTTCAGCTACACCAGCGTGTCCTTGCGTTTCGTGACAATCTTTAATAATATGGTCTGTCAAATGAGACTTCTCAGGTAATATTGCTGGATATGTTTGATTATAGCTTAACCCAGCATTTTGAAGTCTTCCACCTACTCTAAGTATTCCATTGGAGTCTACAAATGGATTTAATGTAAATATTTTCGAACTAGCTATGCTTTGGTTCATCATTAATTTCCTTATTTCTTCTCTAAAATTTTCTTCCTGAGTTTTCTTGATCCAGAAATTCTCTGCTTCAGTCATCTCTTCAGCCGTGACAGATCCAATTCTTCTTAGTTTTGGGTTTTTCACATTATTGATATATCTGAAAACATAAGATGTTATTCTGTATACTTTCTTTATGTCACTGAAGTTCTCGATAGGAATGATAGGTTCGTTGTTTTCAACAATACAGTTTGCTGTTAAGATTTCTTGTTTATTTCCCTTTCGTTTCTCAGAATTTGTTATTTTATCATGTTCATTAAATTTTCTCGAAGATATGGGCCAAAAGTTGTTATCTTTAACGAGTCAAAGTGGGCCATACCACCACATTTCATTTTTTGAAAGGGTTTCTACCTTCTGATCTCTCGTCAATAAGTTCGAAGGATTTTCATGGCTGGGACAATAATTCCACCAATCTGGATCAGTTTTCTCTTGGATTTCTAGACACCTATTTCGTACAAATTATTTCCATTTCGTAGGATCAGCCTTGACCCAATGTAGTACAATTTCTGAATGAAACATAGAAGTGAAGGTTTATATGTACAATCCACATATAAACCACAAGGTAATTGTTTTTTAATGAATGTCGAATGTATGTGATGAGTCGAGCTCCTATGACTGCTCCTAAAAGCTCTAGTCTAGGTAACGTAACTTTTTTTATGGGAGCAACTCTTGCTTTGGACATAACAAATGATGTTTTTGTTAGCTCATTTTCATTGTATCTCAAATATGCAACGGCACCATATCCGTTTTGGCTACTATCTGTAAAACAGTGCAACTGAATATTCGACAGATTATTTTTTGATTGACTGTTGAAATAATGCCTTGGAATTTCAACAATTTTTAATTTAGGAATTTCATTATACCAGGTTTTAAATCGTTTCTGCAATTCTTGATCAAGTGGTGCATCCCATTGGTATCCCCTTTGCCAACATTCTTGCATCATCATTTTACCTGCAACAACAAAGGGAGATATGAACCCGAGTTCGCCTGCAACTTGAAGAATCTTCGGTTTTGTTATTTCCTCAGCCGGATCTTTTAGTAATTCATCTTTGATACGAAATTTCAGTATATCTGCTTCATAATTCCAAATATATCCTAGCAAAGTACTATTCCTTCTGTCTCCATTAAACTTCGTATTTTCAGCTGCATTAAAAATCGTATGTAATTGGGCGTTATTGCTCCTTTACTTTCTCATTTTGAAACTAGCAAGCATCATAATCTTCATTATCTTCTTATTAAGCAGCTTCTTCTTCATTATCTGTACCATGAATCAAATCATCTACGTAAATATTTTCTTTAAGAAGCTGACAGATCTTCGATTATTGTGATTTCAACTTTCTTGCGTGATGCTTTATTGTTGCTGCTAGTAAAAAGGGGCTACAGGTTGCTTCGAATTCGAAGCTCGTGGCCAGCTATATAAACTGTAACACCGTCGTTTTATCGCAATGCGAGAAACATACATACATTTATGCACATTCTTCATTATTTAATTTCTTTAAATATAATGCAGGGCTGCAATATTTTGTGGCAACAGTTTGAAAAGTGATACAGACTTTTAATGTTTCCGACGTAAAATCGCAAAACGAAAACAATAGTCCTTCAGGGACAAAGCCCTTTTGGACTAATTATAGTTTGATCTTATACCAAATTTTAGTTTAACGTCTGAAGCAATTTCCAACCTAACAGTTACGTTAAGTTTTTCCATTAGTTAAAGAAACGGTCCTCCGAAACCTAAAAAGAGAGAATATAATATCTCATATTTAAAATAAATTCTTTAAAATAATAGAAGTAAATGGTTTTGAAATATGTGTCTAAAAATAAACTTTTCCAGGAAAAATATAAACACTTTGAAATTAAAATATAAGCAGAAAAAAATATAAACACTTAGAAGTTAAAATATAAACGCACACTGGAAAAGAAAAAAATAGGAAATTTATGGGGAAAGTAGAATGCACTGTCTTATGTGTTATTTCATAAAATATAACGAATTACATTTTTTTTTAATTTATGTTTTTTATTTCAAAGAATCTTATGGCTGGAACAGCCTGTACATAACGGACGTAACGATGACTCTAAAACTTTTGTCATTACATTTTTGTCAGGAATATAGATAAAATTCTTCCTTTCTCGAGAAATAAACAAACTTGCTTTTATTTTGTATTGCTTTTCAGCCTTAAAATAAATCCTTTTCCTGTTCAAAAGCGTTCTTTTTATTTGATAGGAAGTTTAGTGAAAAACTGGAAGATTAGGATTAACTAATCTGCAGATTCGTGGTAAGTTAATTCATAAGCTACGCTTAATAACTCAGTAACTAAAACATTTTCCAACACTAATTGTTTCAATAATTGAAGCATGTTTAATAAATTGTTATTGAGGGCGAAGATATGCCGACATGGTAATTAGATTTCTGAATAGCTTTCTTCTTCCTAAATTGAAAATAAATAAATAAATAAAATAAAATAAAAAAAGAGAAGTGAAAGGATTTAGATTTTAACGTCACACCAGGGGTTTGTTAAGGTTTTTTATTCTCTCACTGAGATCGCGTTTATCAGTCTGCACTTGCACTCACTCTTACTTACACAGTTTTTTATGCAGGTTTCACAACAAGATTACCCACACAACAACTTTTTTGTCTTTTTAGTTTTATTATTAAAAGTCAGCTTTTTCACATTTATGCTAAATAAATTCAATAGCAAAATCATACATTTTTTAAAAACAGCATATCTTTAGAATTCCCGATACAGTGTTAGTGTTGCCATATTTTTTTACCGCAGAAGGGTATTAACCGCGAACCTCCTTTTATTGTCCGTTTCACTCATCAAATAACTAGCACTTGGTGCGGCTACCGCCTAAAAGTGTTACTATAAAAATCTGATCTGTACACTACATGACTTCCTTGTACGGAATATTAAATAACACGCATTTTTTCTTGCATTTCATTTAAACTTAGATTGAATTAAATCTACTCCGCCGATAGCGTATAAACAACGATAGAATAAATCCACTCTTTAAAATTCACTATATTTCTTTACCATCGGAACACTCTGGCGCTCACTTAACAGTGTTACACCTCATTCATTTTTTAACTTTGTAGCAATTGTGCTTTTAAGCGAGAAGAAAGGAGATGGTTACTGGCGAGCGCCGTTTCCTCCAGTCCGTAAGGATTTATAACTCAGAATGCACAAAAATTATATAATCTGAAGAGTTAGCTAATCATTGTCATATATTCTATTCATATAATACAATAAATCTAAAACGATGTGTTCCGAATTTCACATTTATTTGGCTATTTATTTAGAATTGCAATTAAAATTCCTTTTTATTTCCCCGCGCAACGCAGACGATTTTTGAAAAGAAAACTACGTCGAAAAAAAAAAATATAGCAATAAAAATAAAAGAGCGCGTGCATTTAATGCTTAATAAATAAATATCTCGTAATTACTGTTGCCATCCAGAAAAATCTAGAAATATCGTGATTGTTCTACTGATAATTAAAAATCTTATAAAAGCCGAGGTGAAACACCTCATCTCAGTTCGTAGTTGTTGTTGTTGCTGTTATACTTATAGCTGTAAAAAGCGAACTGCTGTTTGTTTACTTAATGCTGTATTGATTGTAGCGATTTCGCTGTGAGATAGAATTATTTTATATGTTTTGAACTGAGTTTTTGCTAGACGTTTGAGATATTGTGACATTGTGCGAAGATCTATCTGTGAAGAAATATTTCCGCATTTTAATTTATTTCTTGTGGAAAGAATAAATTTTTGTTAACTTTTTAATGACTTGTGCATTCAATTTATAACGAACCCGTACGCACGTAACAATATTATAATTCTGAACTAATAAAATTTCATAGGAATATTAATAACACATTTTTATACTTTGAAAACCTAAAAATTACTTTTTGTGAGGAAATTCTTTTGGCATACCAAATGTAACAAATGTATAAATAAAGACACTAATAAATAACAAAAAATCTCTCTGAATGGGACTTAAGGGGAAAAAATCAACCTCAAATTAATCTGGTTTTTTGATTAACTGATGCAAACTCCCCAATGAGAATTTTGAAATCGCGATCGCAAATTTTGAAATTAAGGATCTTGGTTAATTTTATCATACGGCAGTCAAATTTTTTGTGCTTGATTTTTTATAAAGAGTACTGAATTTACCTAAT
>KK112821.1:0-38042 GCA_000611955.2 Stegodyphus mimosarum | reverse complement strand
TCCTTCTCTGAAGCTATCGACATATGATGGGAAGACCTCCTGGCAAGTGTATAAGACACAATTTTCTATAGTTGCGGAAGCAAATGGATGGGATTCCCAAGCTAAGGCCTGTCACCTTGCGGCTTCACTGAGAGCAGACGCAGCGGATATCCTTCAGACTCTTCCCGAAAACAAAAGGCTAGATTTCGAAGCTCTGTCCGGTGCTTTAGAGCTGCGTTTTGGAGAGAAGTGTTTAAAAGATTACAGGAGGCTGCAGTTAAAATCCCGTCAACAGAAGCCTATGGAAACACTCTAGGAACTCGTCACGGATGTTGAAAGGCTGTCCCACTTCGCCTTTTCGGAGTGCCCGACAGAAACAAGAGAAATCCTGTCCCTGCAATACTTCATCGACGGCATCCGGGATCCTGAAATACAGAAAGCACTGCGAATGGCTGATGTGAAGGATATACAAAGCGCTCTAGTGTACGCCATGAAGTTTGAAGTAGCTCAGCAAGTAACTCGTAAAGGTCAACACCCACTCAGAGCTGTGCGAGTCCAAGAGCCAGTGGATCAGTTGATGGCTCGTTTAGATGATTTAACAAGACAAGTGAATGCCTTGCAGCGGAATACTGGTGATAAGAAACCGACAGTAAAGTGCTGGAACTGCGGTACTTTAGGGCACATGCGAAGGAACTGCGGAATATTCAAGAGCTCGGAAAATAAGACGGACGATATAAACAGAAAATTAAATGCCATGAGATGGAAAAGTAATGACAAAGAACCAAAATGCTGGAACTGCGGAGCTGAAGGCCACCTACGAAGGAACTGCAGAACACCCCAGAGCACGGAAAGTAAGATCATTTCCCAGCAACGACGCAAGAAGCAAATTAATGATCATATCGCGGAGCAGAGTTTGAGCGATAGTGAACAACCCCGTTTTAAAGCGCTCAAGATTTCTGCAGTGTGTGGCAAGAGTAATGGACTATCCATTAATGGGCATATCGACGGAGTTCCTTGCAGTATGATCATTGATACAGGAGCTAATGTTACCATAATTCGGAAGGATTTAGCTCAAAAATTTAAGGAAAAACTGATTTGGACGCCATCCTGTGTTACTCTCCAGACTGCGTCAGGCGAGAAAATTGATGTAGAAGGAAAGTTAAATGTGAACATCCCCTTTTGAAGTGCCACCTATCATCACACAGCATATGTGGGCCATATTACAGACCCCTGCATACTAGGATTGGACTTTTTAAGGAAATATAATTTTTCCTTAGACTTCAAAAACAACAAACTGTTCTCAGCGTTTGAGGCCATGACTATTGATCCTCAGAAAGGATCTTCACCACGAAACGCCGACGTGTCGTCTGAAAGACCCTGCTCAGAAAGTTGCCGAAATCATACTGAGATCGAAGAGAAACCCGAGACTACCAGCAATTCTCAAGCCCAGATGCTCATCGGTCGTGATCTTCGTCTGCCTTGTAATTTCTTATCTGACCGCCTTGCAGATGCGCCTTCATCGCCTGAAGAATACATCCAAGATGTCCAGGCCCGGTTTGAAGTGAAGCACCGTTCTGCACGAAAGCGAGTCAGCTTGGCGACGAACAAGATGAAGACCCGCCACGACACGAGAGCTACTGGCCATCGTTTCAACGAAGGAGACAAGAGTCAAATCTTCTGCTACACTTTCATCGAAATCAATCCATGCATCAATATGAGTTTTAATCATGCAAACATAAGGTTTCGAGTCTGTTCAGATTTTTGCATTCGCTGACGATATCGACATAGTCGCATGCACTCACTTTTAGAGTCACTTAGAGAGGTTTGACATCTCTAGAGGCTGCAGCCAGCAAAATGAATCTAGCAATCAACCAAAAGAAAACATAAAGTACATGCCATGTGGTAATAACAGCAGCTTCTATTTTGAAATTGAGAATTACAAGTTTGAAACTGTTAGTAAATTTAAATATTTAGGATTCGGCCATTGAAGAAGAAATTAATACTCTCAGTGATTTAATGCTCGAGATCTGTAGTAGTGTCACAGATACTAATCGATGTTTTTTCGGTCTAAAAAAATACTTGAAGTCTAGCCTCACCGGCAGAAAAACAAAGATACACAATAAATTTTCTTAAATTAAAAATTTATTTTTCTTCCATACAATCAGAAAATTTATATAAAGAAAACAAGTTCTAAAGAAAAATAAATCTATATATAGCATTTTCACTTGAGCACAATTCCCTCAACACATTAACATTCAAATACGCATAATTTTTTCTACTACAATCAATGTGCAATGTACTTTATAAAGGGATAAGTCACATGTTAATGGAACATCCTTATTGGTTTCTAGACTCTGAATACTATTGTCATACCTTTTTTTTCACCCGATCTTAAGTTTCAGATTCTCTTTCCACATGTTTGCATGATTAAATCGTGTCTTCCGAGTTTTCTCAGTCACTTTCGTTTTTTGTCACTGAAAGAAAAAATAAATTTACATAACTCTCCTGGATAAATTTCCTTCAAGTAAAAATTTTGTTTTTTATTTCATGCAAGCCTCAAAACTGACTATACAAAACTCTTAGTTGCTGATCCAGTTTTCGAAAAAAAATCAGCTAGCATCAAAGCATAAAACCATAAGGAAATATAATTCAAATGTAAATATCATTAAAATCATACCTGTAACTAAAGGAACATCTTTATCATTTCCTAAAGTCTGGAGATTCCAGGATCTTTTAACACCATTTCGTGTTCTTAAGTTTCAGGTTCATCTTCCAGCTCGCTGCATGATTTAGTCTTTACTTCCCATTTGCCGCTGAATCAATCTAGAAGAAGCAGATGAAACCAGTTTCACACAAAAAGCTTCCTTAATGCCCTGATGCATTAGCACTCTATGTTTATACTCAGAGAAATATAAATGAAGATACCATTTTCATGAAATTAATGTTGGCTTTCAAATGCAGTCATGAAGTTTGGATGATTTCCAGCCATTTTAAAGCGTGTTCTTTGTAAGTCTTGTTTGTTAAGGCACCTTTTGAGTTCATTTCTGCTATCAGTACAGAAGCTTGATACTGGAAACTTTATCCAGCCTTTTTCAAAGCAGTCATAATCACGCATCCTGAAAACCCTTGAAGTGTAACACCAGCATATTTATTTATTTTACATAGACCACTTTCACACTGATTCAGAAGAGCGTTGTTACTAGCAGCAAATTTTCAATCTTCGATTAAAAGGAAATCTTGCTTTTGGGCTAATTTACTCAATTTTTCTGCTAAATTTTTAGTAAAATCAGTTCATGCAAACATAAGGCTTCAGATACCTATCACTTCACTAACTCCTCAGCATGAATAGAATCTATGGCTTCACAAAGTTTAGTCTTTTTAAGCATTATTTTAAAAATTTCGTACCTACAGGCTGATTAATCTTTTCAGTTTTTTGGCAAAACATAAAAATTTTGATTCTTGCTGTAATTTTCTTACAGGTATGTATGTATTTGCTTCTAAATACAGTTTAACATTCCCAATATTAGTCATTTTTATTTTATTGGCAGTGCAAAAAGTTTTAAGTATATTACTATTATCAAATAACGAATGCAAACGTATACCTTCTTTTTTTAAGTTTTCCAAAACCCTTGCATCCTCCATTTACGACTACAATATAATCTGTCACGATCAACCCTTCTTTCCTCATAAATCCAGCAGTCTCTATCACACTATAACCGCTAACATGATGTCTTCTATTATTAAACAACTGCCTTCTTTCAAGATGCCTTCCAACATTTTCTTAGTACCATAACTTTTAGCTTTACATCATGGAATCATAGCAACAATGTGTAAAACAGACAGAACAGAAGCATTTAGTACCTATATCGAACACTACATAAAACGTCTACTTTCATCTTTCACTCAATTTGTTTTTGATGAACAGCTTCAGCAATATCACGAACTAGATCAGAGTAATAAATTATTTCTCTTAAAACTACATAAATGGGTAACAGAAAGCCACTCTTCAAAGGTAAAATCTCTTTGTTTAAGAACATCACAGTTTATAAAACATAAAAGAAATTTAGTTTCTTTTGCCATATCTCTTAACAGGGTAATCAATTCTCCTAATCAAAATCTTCTCTATGATAAACATCAACTCAGCGCAAGAAACGTGATGTTCAGAAAGGCTAACATACTTGCCATTCAGAATCTTAATACCATTTTTTCTGGCTTGTTTCATATTGATCTCCCAGCTTCTGGCCTGTTTTAGTCCTTGCTTTCCAAATCTCAATCAATCTAGAAAAAAATAAATAATAATTTCCTTTTTATTCCATAAAAGCACTAAAATTAAATAAACAAAACAAGTCTTCCAGGGAAAGCAAAAAACTATTTACATTGGTTTCAAGTAAAATTCTCTCAAAAGATTAAGAATCAAATAAGGATCATAATTTACTTTCACCAACATGAGTGCGCAACGGAATACGTTGCATGTTAATGGAATCGGTTTCTACACTTAGAAGCTATACTATTGTAATACTTTTTTTTTTCTCTCTGCTAAGAGCTTCAGGTTCATCTCCACGCTAACACGTCGCTGCATGTGTCTTCCGAGGTTTCGCTTTTTGGCCATTGAGCAACTCTAATATAACAATAATAATAATTAATATTTCACAGAACAACTTTTAAGTATGCAACTTTTAAGTATTTTAGTTACAACTGGTATTAAAATTTTCAATTTTTTATTCTATTCAATCATCAAAACTGTTCCGTGAACGGTGTCATTTTAATGGGCGCCTGGGCTTTGCCTTATCACAGTATAACTTAGGTAGCTTTTCTAACATTAGCATATCGTGATTATGGCATATAGGTGATAATCAATTTCTGTAATTTTTGAAGAGTCTATTTCGAATTTTGCAGAGGTTTCAAATACTTGGAAGGATGAAATTAGTATTCTCTTTCAGAGCTGGTATTCAAATCAGGAGCAGGAGAGAACCCATACAATTTTCAGAATTTTCAGAACCATACAATTTAGAAGGGTGGCCGAATAGTTGGGGGGTGGGGGCGGGGTAACTTAAAACCTGCTGTTATAGGACCAATAGGAGCGAAATTAGAAATTTGTGGACTTAGAATATTTTTCAGTTATTTTGGATTCTGGACTTAGAAAAAATTAAGAACATTTTATACGTACAGACTATGAAGGTTTCTAAGATGGAATTAAGTATTGGTGATTATTTGATTATTCATAGTTGATAGTAAAAAATTTTTAATTGATTAATTTCAGATATAGGCATGAAATATATATATATTTTTTTTATTTTATTTAATTATTATATGTTTTTTTTTCACAAACAGTATTAATAATAGTTTCTTAATAAGGCCTTAGACCTTCGTCTGTTAATTCTATCATTAACATTGTAATTCAGAGCTGGAACAGTGGAATTTTGGACTTTAGGGAGGTTTACGTAAAATCTTTTTGCCAATTTAATTATGAACTTAATTAAGTGCGGTACTCTTGTTTCGAGATGTATAGCATCGTTTCTTATGTACCAGGTACTGTTAGTGATCTGCCTGAGCGTGACATTCTGAAGATGTAGTAATTTAATGAGTGTGCTATTACAAACATAGCCCCAAACCGGGCATGCATAAGTTATTATGGGACGAAGCATGGCCTTATAAATGAGTATTTTTTGATCTAGTGCTAAAACGCTGTTTCGAGCAATTAGGGGATAAAGTGTTTTTCTACTGACTCGAAACTTATGCATTACGTGTTTTATGTAGGGGTTCCATGTAAGTCTTTGGTCTAATATGACTCCGAGGTATTTGACTTCCTTAGCCCAAGGGATTGCAGTCTGATAAAAGTACAAGTTATCTGGGATATTCTTTTTTGAGGTAAACATAACTGCAATAGTTTTGCCAACATTAATTTTTATTTTCCATTTCAGGAGCCAGGATTCTAGTAAGTGGATGTGTGTTTGTAGCTGTTGTATAGCTGGGCTAATCAATGCATTTTGTGAGATGATCGCTGTGTCATCCACGTACATAGCAAGTGTTGTGTTATGCATGAGTGGGATATCGTTCACATATATATTAAAAATATAGGGGCCAATCAGTCACCCTTGCGTGACCCCTGCGGCGAGTTTACATTTTGTGGAGTATGTTTTATTGACGTGAACGATAAAGTATCTATCTGTCAGATAGGAATAAAATGTTGTTATGATGTATTCTGGGAAACCCAGATTAATTAATTTGAATATGAGGCCATCGAGCCATACACGGTCAAATGCCTTGGCTATATCTAGAAAAATTGCAGCTGAGTGTAGTTTTTGCTGGTAACCAGAAGAGAGTAATTCAGTAACTCTGTAAAGTTGATGCACAGTTGAGTGTTTCTTTTGAAAACCATATTGCTGCGGGATGATGTTTCCACATTCGTCAGAGAATTTTCTTAAATCTTGTAGTATAACATATTCAGCTATTTTACTGCAGGTAGAAAGCAGACTGATAGGTCTGTAGGAGCTCGGTTCGTTGGGTGATTTGCCTGGTTTCGGTATTGGAGAAATAATTGCAATTTTCCAAATTTTTGGAAAATAACGTAAGTCGATAATTAGTTGAATGATTCTGGTGAGTCGACAGATCATGGTGAGGCCCATTTTCTTAATCATCTGGTTGGTAATATTATGGTGACCAGGGCTTTTTTTAATTTTTAATTTCTCTTTATAGCCAAGAACATCCGAAAGGTTGACTGCGATGCTGTTGTTTATGCGTGGTTTTGATAAGAAATGGTTAATGGTGGTAGTAACTAAATTTTCTGTATGTGGATCAGAAATGTTCTTAATGGTGAACTGAGATGCATAGTAATCTGCAAGAGACTGAGCTTTCTCAGTATTAGTGTATGCGATCGAAGTTTGGCCTTTAATGGGCGGAATATTTTTGTAGCATTTTTTCAACCTAGAAGTAGCTTTCTAGATGGAGTTGTCATCGGTATTAAGTCCTTCTAGGTAGTTAGCCCAGCGTTCTTGTGCATTTAATCGAGTTTGATCTCTGACTTCCTGATGCAGTTGATTTAATATCCTTTTATCATGAGGATGCCTTGATCTTTGCCATTGTTTACGGGCAGTATTTCTTCTTTTCATAAGATCTCTAAGTTCAGGATTTTTGTCAATAATATTTACTGGAATTGATTTGGTATTATTTTGGTATGCAGTCGTGAGGTCTGTTGTAAATTTTTCGACTAATTCGTCTAACTCAACACTCGTATAGGTATTGTGGGTTGGATAATGAGTATTGTTTAGAGCTTTGCTGTAATTGGACCAGTTTGTAATAAAGGCTCTTTTGTCTGATGCGCTATAGCTGCTAATTTCCAGGTCAATTAAGACTGGATTGTGATCAGATGAAAGCTCATCTAATGTTTGAATTTTAGATGGAGCTTGGATATTTTTTAATATAAAAAAATCCAGGGTGGTAGCTGAATTAGGACCATAGCGTGTTGGGGTTGGCGGAGCTGCAATATAATAATTGGCTGAGGTGGCGAAGTCATATAAATGTTTACCTATGATGTTATTTGAATTGCAGTTCCATGCGCGGTGTTTAGCGTTAAAGTCTTCTCCAACTATGATTCTATTGTTGAGTTGAAATATCGTATTAAAGTCAGAAACGATATTATTTATGGGTTTGTCTGGTGGTATATAGTAGGAGACTAAAGTGATTGGTGGTGAATTGTGTGGAATGAGTGTAATAGCTACGGCTTCTGAGGCTAAAAGCCGTGATATTGTTATTTGGTAATGAGTGATGGAGCGTTTAATTAGTAGAATAATTCCTCCTGCCGTGCGTTGAATTCTTGGTCGATCATATCTGTACAGTTGATAATTAGGTACCTGAAAATTTCTGCTTGGTCTAAGTTGGTGTTCTTGTAGGAATAAGGCATCGGGATTATACTCATTTAAAAATTCTCTAAGTTCTCGAATTTTATTTGTAAGGCCATGCGCGTTCCATGTAATAATAGACTAGCTTTGGTTGTAATTAACCATGTTGTTGTTCGTTAAGCTGTTCAAATATTAGGAATAAAATATACAGTTTCTCCATTTGTGTTTCCACAGAGCGGAGCTTAGACAAATTTTTATTTAATACTGTTGTTAATTTTGATATATTTTTAAGACCAAATATGGTTTCAAGTTCCTTCATAAGTTTAAATAATTCAAGAAAACCTACAAGATCGTTGTTAGAGGTATTTTTATTTTGATTAATACTAGTAGATTTTGATTAATACTAGTTATTAAATGCTTTTCGTTGCTCAGTATTATTGCTATTGGTTGAAGAGTTATTGGCTTCAGTGCTCTGATTGGGTGTTTGTTGGGTGGGTTGAATTTCAAAATTTGTAACTACAGTTTTTTGAATTTTACTGCTTAAAATTTCAGAGTAGGATTTTTTTGAACCTTGCTGAATTGTACTTTTGGGTTTAGGAAACTTTTCACATCCCCTGTATGAGGCTGAATGGGAATTATTACAATTTACACAGAGGGGATTTTCTATGAAACCTTTAGTGGGACAATTTTATGATGCATGCTCACCGGCGCATTTAACGCAACGGGGAGCGAGGAAACAATTATCAGAAGAATGGTGGCATTTCTGGCAGTTGTGGCATTGTGGAATTAAATTTTTATTTACGTATTTTTCTATTTGAACTATGAAGAGAGACAGGTGAGTTATTTCATAAATATCTTCTATATTTGGGGTTTGAATTAATTGCACCTGGTAAAGTGGCATTTTTTGCTTTGTACGATTTCGTGTTATTTGGGTTATTTTATGGACTTGATAACCTTTTTCAGTGAGAAGTTCGTTGATCTCGTCCGTTTCCATATCAATGGGTAGGCCCTTGATGACTATTTTATTTGGTCGTTGATGCCTGGCATTTATTATGTAATGTTCAACTTTATGCTCGAGTAAAAATTTAGTAAGTATTCTGTGGTCATCTGCTGTATTTGGTAAGATATTTAAGAATTCGCCATTTATGCGACCATAAAATTTAGCTTTAGATTTGTCAGAAAGAAGTTTTAAATAAGGATTAAATTTAATATTTTCGGGGGGTTTGACCATAATTGGAGGAACAGTTTTATTATCATTTGGAGGTTGTGAGGCAGATTTTTGTGAGTTAGGTTGAGTAGCGTAGGTAGAATTATCCTGTTGCATTAGGCTATTAATATTGTTATTAGCAGGGTCAATTGGACTAAATCTATTTTTGGTAGTAACAGCGTTAAATGCATCTTTTAGGTTTACTTTTTAGTAGGTTTGGCATATCTGTTTGGTTTATTAAAGCCGTCATTTCCACTATTACAGTCATCTAAATTATCAGAAATTTCGTGCTGTTTTCTTTTACTATTTACACTACTGGATACGGTATCAGTTCATTCAATTTAGCATTTCCATTTGTATTGATATTTGAATTATAAATTTCTAATCTAGCTTCTACTGTGTTAATTAGGGGGTTCCTAGCACACCTAATAAAGTAATCGCAATTACCCCTTAGGTGCTCCATTTCAGATTTCACGTCTCTGATATTCTTGGCCATCAGTGGAGTATATTGATCTGGGTCAGAGACAGCTCGAGCAGCATCCATTTGTTTTTTGAGCGACTTGGTTTGCTCTATTTTCGATTCCAGATTAATAATTTGTCGATGTAGTTCCAATACAATAATTTCAGGTTTGATGTTCAGAGCGGGATTGTCCATTGTCGAGGTATCCATGTTAATCAAAACTGTTTAGGCAAAACTCTTTATTCATTGGTCCAGTTTAAAAAAAATCAGCTAGCAACAAAGCATACAATAATCTCCCAGAATAAACTATCTCAAATTAAAAATTAATTTTTGTTCCATACAATCATACAATTGATATAAACAAAAGAAGTCCAAAAGAAAAAAAAATATCTATTTATAGTGTTTTCTCTCAAGTACAATTCCCTCAACACTTTAACATTCAAATACGCATAATTTTTTCTAGTACAATCAATGTGCAATTCACTTTATAAAGGGATAAGTCACATGTTAATGGAACATCTTAATTTGTTTCCAGACTCTGAATACTATTGTCCTACCTTTTTTTCACCCCATCTTAAGTTTCAGATTTTCTTTCCATATGTTTGCATGATCAAATCGTGTCTTCCGAGTTTTCTCAGTCACTTTCGTTTCTTGATCACTGAAAGAAAAAATAAATTTAAATAATTCTCCTGAATAAATTTACTTCAATGACAAATTTTTTTTTAAATTTCATGCAAGCGTCAAAACTGATGATACAATAGTCGCTGATCCAGTTTTCGAAAAAAAATCAGCTGGCATCAAAGACTAAAACTGTAAGGAAATATAATTCAAATGTAAATATTATGAAAATCATACCTGTAATTAAGGAAACATCTTTATCGGTTTCTAGACTCTGGGATCTTTTAACACCATTTCGTCTCTTTAAGTTTGATTCATCGTGCAGATCGCTGCATGATTCAGTCCTTACTTCCCAATTGCCACTGAGTCTATCTAGAAGAAGCAGATGAAACCAGTTTCACACAATAAGCTTGCTTAATGCCCTTATGCATAACCACTATATATTTACACTCGGACAAATACAAATGAAGCTACCATCTTGCAACTTCCCTTTTCAATAACATTATTCATACTGTATATTTCTCTTCCAACAATAATTACATCAGCAGCATCTTTCCCGCTTCTTCGGGAGATTTATATTTTTCTCCTCATGTGTCATCACTATGTTTTATGTTTACAGCTGGAAACACATAAATAAAAGCAACTTTTTCAGGAAATTTGTATTGGCATACAATCTCAGTCACAAAGTCGAAACAATTTTCAGGTATTTCAATAACACTTTTGTTGTAAGCATCATTTGAGCTCATTTCTGGTATAAGTACACAAGCTTGATCCTGGAAAACTTTTGCAGCATTTTTTAAAGTAGTTATAACTCCACATCCTAGAAACCCATGAAGTGTGACAATACCAGCATACTGCTTTATTTATTATAGACCACTTTTTTTATGATGCATAACTGAATTACCTATATCAGCAAATTTCCAATCTTCAAATAAAAGAAAATCACGCTTTTTGGCTAATTTAGTCAATTCTTCTGCTACACTTTCATGGAAATCAATCCATGCATCAATATGAGTTTTAATCATGCAAACATAAGGTTTCGGGTCTGTTCAGATTTTTGCATTCGCTGACGATATTGACATAGTCGCATGCACTCACTTTTAGAGTCACTTAGAGAGGTTTTACATCTCTAGAGGCTGCAGCCAGCAAAATGAATCTAGCAATCAACCAAAAGAAAATATAAAGTACATCCCATGTGGTAATAACAGCAGCTTCTATTTTGAAATTGAGAATTACAAGTTTGAAACTGTGTAAGGTTTTAGTTAAACTAACCAAGTTCATTTTAATTTAAATCTTTTCTATCTCCTCTCTGCTTCAACTTCCTGTCAGAAGAAGCGCGCGTTTTTAGCTTATGCTAATTTTTGAAGTTCAGCCATGCACTATTTAAGCCAGAGGTAGAAACCTCTCGGTGTGTGAGAGCTTTGCCTCAGATCACGGTCACGCTGCTCAACGTTCGCCTGACCAGCTAGCAGTTTAAATTTATAAGCCATAGTGCTTACTACGTGATTGCATTGTAAAATAAATTAAAGTGCGGTAGTATTTAGTATACCTTGCTACGCACCCTTTTAGATAGAGGCCAACTTCCGCGAATTGCTCTGCGAAGCAAAGTTTAATTTAAGTTCTATTTTAATTTATTTAAATTTATTTGATTGTTAAGTTCGACCAAAGTGTGGTCTGTTACGTTCTGTATCTCTCCCGAATTGGGAGGTTTGTATTTAATAGTGATTGAATAAAAGAGGATTTCAAATCCCTTCACGTGCAGTTATTCTCCAGCCCAGCAGTTACATCAGAACATAGCGTACCTTCCGCTCCCTGTTCCAGTTCAGGACTTAGAACGTAAGGATAAGAACCCTTTACAGAATTTACCATGTTCTCAAAGAATACACACAGAATGCTAAGTCCTGATAGTGGCGCCCGCACAAAAAGAAGAGGATGGCCTCAACAACAAGAAGACGAACCTGAGACACCTGCTGTACCTGTCCAGAATCCTGAGATAGCACCTCCTGGCATAGAAGGATTCGGCTACATCGTACAAACCATGCGAGCAGCCATGAAGCCAGCGGCAAGTTTTGACGGCAAGACAGCCGTAATCAATTTCCTGGAAAAGCTAGACTCCCACTTCATGCTATATCCAGTCCACGAATTTCAGAAAGTCGCTCTTGCTACCAGCGCTTTGAAGGGCCAAGCGCTAAGTTGGTTCAAGTGCATCGGAAAGAATCTCTTGGGGGAACCAGGAAGCCCCACATACACGTATGAAAATTTCAAGAATTCTCTAGTGAAAGCATTTCCCGTGGTGCGAGATCGAGCCAGATTGGAAGCTGAACTGTTTAGCCGATACCAAGAAAGAATAGAAGATTTGTCTAATTTTATTTTGAGGAAAATTCAAGTTTTCAAGCTTTTGTATGGAAGTCGCCCGGATCCTGAAATTATTCAAGTTATACTTCCTAGGCTACTGCCCCAAGTTCAAGATTTCATCGAACTAAGAAATCCAACAACATTAGACAGATTATTTGAGCTCGCGGTACAATTTGAAAGCCGAAGAACAGCCGACAACGAACGACGACGCCAATTTGAGCGAAGAAGTCAGTGGAGTTCGCCAAGACCGCAGCAAAAGCAAAATCAAAGTTACGGGAATAAGGCGAAGCAATGGCCGAAGAAAGATGTGTCTCCTAAAGCGAGCGGCGAACGAAGGGAATTTAATAGAAGAACAAGCAAAGATTCCGAGGGCAACCAGAAGAAAAAGAATTTAAACTAAGAGGGATTTCTTCGAGGAAGGTGAAGAAGTCCGAAGCAGCGCAAAACCCTTCCAAAATCAATTTAAACACCGTGGTCGTTAAGAATTTGAGTTTGCCGAAGATTGAAGTTCTAATCAACAACATACCGGCGACAGCCCTCTTGGATACAGGAGCCCAAAGCAGCTTCGTATCGGAAAGATTCTTTAAGAAGCACTTTCGACGTTACAGAATTTTTAGTGCAAGAGACACGGATGTCATAGCGGCCCAAGGAGAAAAATGTAGCTGTTTAGGAAAAGTACCATTGTTCGTGCGTATCAACAACGAACAGGTAAGAATCCTGTTTTATATTGTGCGTAACCTGCAGACTTGTATTATTCTAGGTGTGGACTTTTTTAGTTTGGCAGAAGCAAAAATTGATTTCAAGGGGGGAGAACTAACATTAAATATGAAGCCAATTGAAGCGAAGAATGATAAGCCCCCGCAGCTGGACTTGGAACATTTACAAGCAGAGGAAAAAGAGAAAATCCAAGGTCTGGTAAGTCACTTTGCGAATTTATTTAGTGATGTACCAGGCTTTACGCAGGTGGTGAACCACGACATTGACACGGGGGACGCTCAGCCAGTTAGGCAAAAGCCATATAGATATGATAGGACAAAAGAAGAAATAATTGAACATCATATTAAAGAGATGTTAAAGAATAAAATCATCACGCCAATTTCTAGCAGTTATGCTAGCCCCGTTGTCCTGTGTAAGAAAAATAATGATTACCCGATTACGCACCCGAAGCGGTGGCGTTTTGCTATAGATTATCGCAAGTTAAATTCAGTTACAAAATATCCTGTATATCCGTTGCCGATAATTGAAGAAATTATTCGAAATATTTCGTCTACAAAATACATGACTACATTAGATCTCACGAGTGGCTATTTTCAGATTGGGGTAAAACCCGAGGACGTACACAAAACCGCGTTCATAACGAAATCTGGTACGTACGCATTTCTTAGAATGCCGTTCGGATTATCCGGCGCGCCGGCAACGTTCCAAAGATGTATGGACATCGTCTTAAGACCAGTCCTTGGTAAAAGCACTTTCATATATTTAGACGATATTATAATTACGAGTAGTACTCTAGAACAACACTTACAAGATTTAAGAAAAGTATTTTCATTGTTAAACGAAGCTGGTTTAAAGATAAATGCGTCTAAATGTAAATTTGCCGCAAAAGAGTTACGTTATTTAGGATTTAAAATTTCCCAAAAGGGAATCGAAACGGATCAGTCAAAAATAGTAGCCATTAGAAATTATCCTGTTCCTAAAACAGCGAAGAAATTATCGTCGTTTCTCGGGATGTGTTCATATTACCGGGCTTTCATTAAAGACTTTGCAAAAATAGCTGAGCCACTGCTAAAGTTGAAAAGAAAAAAAGCTAGGTTTTCGTGGTCAGCAGAAGCCAACTTGGCGTTTCAAAAATTGAAAGACGCATTGACTCAAGCTCCCGTCTTAAAATTTCCAGAAGGGGATAAAGGATTAGAGATTTCAGCGGACGCTTCAGATTTCGCGATTGGTGCAGTGCTTTCCCAAAATGGTCAGCCCGTGGCTTTTTTCAGCCGAACATTAAATGAAACCCAAAGAAACTATTCCGCAACAGAGAGAGAAACTCTCGCAGTGTTAGCATCAGTACAGAAATTTCGTGTGTTCTTTGGAAGTTCTCCAGTAACTGTATATACCGACCACGCGGCGGTCACTAGACTCTATTCTGGAAAAAATTTATCACCCAGATTAATAAGGTGGGCTCTCAAATTACAGGAATATAACCTAATAATTAAACATACGCCGGGAAAGGAAAATGTTGTGGCAGATGCTTTAAGCAGAATTAACTTAGATGAAAATGGAAGTGTAATTAAGATAGCCATGTTAACATCCAAAGTATTAGATTCTCGTGAAACAGTAATAGCCGAACTCAAAAAAGATCCGGAGTTCAAAAATATATACAATTATTTGGCCGACCCTGAGAATTTCAATCATCCGGATATTGTGCCGATAAGAAATAGGGCCGAAAATTACGAATTAATTGACGGACTGTTATTCTATACGAAAGCTACTAATGAGAATCATGAATATAGACCGGTTATCCCAGCTAGCATGAGGTTGAATGTATTAGAAGAGTTGCATGATTGTGCCATTTCGGCTCATTTAGGTATAAGAAAAACTGTTCAGAGAGTTCGCGAGGCAGTTTTCTTTCCAGAACTGCAAAAGTTTACTAGGGCGTATGTCCAGTCGTGCCCAACATGTCAATTAAATAATTATGTTAATTTCCGCCCGGCCGGGTTCCTAAATAGTATTAAATCAGAATTCCCAAATCAAATAATAGGCATCGATTTACTTGGACCTTACCCTCGAAGTAAAGTTAATAAAAGCCGATATCTTTTAGTTATAGTGGATCATTTTAGCAAATGGTTAGAGTTAATTCCGTTAAAACGCGCGTCTGCAAAAATTGTAGTAGATTCAATTCTAAATAAGTATATTTTAAAATACGGGGCGCCCCTAAAAGTTATTTCAGACAATGGTCCTCAGTTTGTTAGTAAAATGTTTGAGGAAATGTGTGCAAAACTGGGCATACGTCATCTAAAGATGGTCCCGTATCGTCCGCAGTCAAACATAGCGGAACGGGTGAATAGAAATGTAGTGAAAATAATTCGTAGTTATGTGAAAAACTATCACTCTACCTGGGATAGCCATATAAATGAATTTGCATTTGCACTTAGGACCGCCAAACACGATACTACACAAAAAACACCCGCTGAACTCTTCTTAGGAAGAAAGATCTTGACCCCCCTAGATAAACTGTTCTTTGTACAGGAAAGGGCAGAAGAATTTAAAATGAGTGATATACAAAAGTTAATACGGGAAGCGACGGAAAATATAGAAATGGCCCAAAGAAAACAGAAATTGTACTATGACCTAAAAAGAAGAGAGGTCAAGTACAATGTGGGAGATGAAGTGTTGAAGATTAAACACAACTTGTCAAATGCCCCAGAGGAAAAG
This sequence comes from Stegodyphus mimosarum, assembly GCA_000611955.2. NCBI lineage: Eukaryota > Metazoa > Arthropoda > Arachnida > Araneae > Eresidae > Stegodyphus > Stegodyphus mimosarum. The sequence continues at coordinate 22,159 of KK112821.1, read as the reverse complement.
GTGGGGAAATTTTTTCCGCGTTTTGAAGGCCCGTTCACAATTGAACAAATTACGGGGGCAGTGGTTATATTAAAAAGAAATGATGGTCAAACGCTCAAAGCGAATGTGGACCAAATAAAACCGTTCTATAATCGCAGCAAAATGGCTGTATTTAAAGATTCGTTTCAGGATCCGAGGCAATCGACTAGCCAGGAAGATATACGTCAGCAAAAACAGCAGGAACCAGCTACAACGGCATCGAAATGTCAGAAGAAGAAAGCTCCCCCCCAACAAAGAAATAAGAACCAAAAAGGTGGTTTCAAAAGAAAGTCTCACGATGCAGGTGAACAAATCTACGAACGGAATTACGAGCGCACCAAGAGAAGAAAGCAGAATGGGCAAGGGAAGCCCAATGTATCCAAAAGAACTGTGGAATCATCGGACAGGTGCCTGAGAAGCAAGAAACGTCGATTGCAGCCTGAGAATCAACTTCCCGAATACAGCAGGAACCAGGACAAGCAACGAGCAAGGGCCCAGGAGAGAAGGGCCCAGTCCACCAAACGTCCAGCGGAGCAACCTCCTCTACAAAGGAAATTGCCGAGGATACAACGACGGAATTTCAAAAGAAAAAGAGACGAGCAGGCTCCGAAAGAACAACGAAAAACGAGGAAACTGAACCAGGCCACAACTTACTCAAGTTTTAAAGATTGGGCCAAGAAAAGGATGGACGATCATAATAAGATAAGTACAATTTCGTATTCAAAAGTTTAGTTAATTTTTGAGTATACTGCAAGTTGCAGGGCTGATTTTACCTCAAGCGAGGTTGACTTTTACGCCAAGTGAGCGATAAGTCCTCATATGGAAAGTAAAATGTTTTGTTAAAAGAAATTGTAATTTTCAAAGATTTAAAATCACTTAATGTTTTGTAAATAGATTAATTCTGTAAAAGCAATGAATTGCTGAAAAGAATATGTTAACTAAATGATTTTGTATGACGCTTTGTCTAAAGACTTGTAAAATGTCTAGAATGAAAATTCGGAAAATTGAAAAACACGATTTAGTCTGTAGACTATTAATTCAATGTAATTTGATATTTCAAGAAAGTACCTTGAGAAAGGAATAGGAAGCACTTGCTGTAAGCTTAGAAATTTAACCTATATTTCTGTAAGCTTAGAAATTTAACCTCTATTTGCATTTCAGGATTGCTATGAAATTGTTAATGTGTTATGAAATGTAACAAATAATATTATGCTAGCAATGCACGTTAAGTGCAATATTAATGTGAATGTTGTGTGCAAACTGCGAATTTGTATGCATGAAAAGTTAAAGATTGACTATTTTAGAATGCAAGTGTTAATTAGGCTCTCCACCAAATACACTTAAAGTGTTAGACATAAAGCTAGTGAGAACCTTAGGATTAGCTGGTTATAGGGCGTTTTTTTCAGGTCTCGTATGTCAAGTTCTAACTAATGTTAGTCGATTGTAGGTGGAAGAGTTGAACACCCCCGAACACATAAAAACCCGCAATGGCGGTTTGCTTTACATCCAACACCGGTGAGAGAGCATACGGGGGAAGAATTTAATTGTGCTTGAATGATAATGTGTGTGTGCAAAATTACACAAAAAAAAAAAAATAAGGATTTGTACCACTTAGAATTATTCTGTTATTATGTCATACTAAAGTTGTTTTCCTTCCAGATTTTGCTGGAAGGAGTAAGACTGTTTGAAGAATAAGACTTGAAAAAAAAAATGTTGAAGATTGTTGTTCCAGAAAATTTCGTCTGTATTTTACACAAACATATATTGCCTTGTAAGAGTTGGCCTAAGTTTAGAACAGTGAAATTTTCGACTATTTAGAATTGCTAGTTTTCAACATGGTCCGTTTGGACCAAAGTAGTTTAACTATCGCAATTCTGGCGGGAAGTTTGTAAGGTTTTAGTTAAACTAACCAAGTTTATTTTAATTTAAATCTTTTCTATCTCCTCTCTGCTTCAACTTCCTGTCAGAAGAAGCGCGCGTTTTTAGCTTATGCTAATTTTTGAAGTTCAGCCAAGCACTATTTAAGCCAGAGGTAGAAACCTCTCGGTGTGTGAGAGCTTTGCCTCAGATCACGGTCACGCTGCTCAACGTTCGCCTGACCAGCTAGCAGTTTAAATTTATAAGCCATAGTGCTTACTACGTGATTGCATTGTAAAATAAATTAAAGTGCGGTAGTATTTAGTATACCTTGCTACGCACCCTTTTAGATAGAGGCCAACTTCCGCGAATTGCTCTGCGAAGCAAAGTTTAATTTAAGTTCTATTTTAATTTATTTAAGTTTATTTGATTGTTAAGTTGACCAAAGTGCGGTCTTTTACGTTCTGTATCTCTTCCGAGTTGGGAAGTTTTGTATTTAATAGTGATTGAATAAAAGAGGATTTCAAATCCCTTCACGTGCAGTTATTCTCCAGCCCAGCAGTTACACCAGAACATAGCGTACCTTCCGCTCCCTGTTCCAGTTCAGGACTTAGAACGTAAGGATAAGAACCCTTTACAGAATTTACAATGTTTCCTAAAATGATGCACAGAACACTAAGTCCTGATAACTGTTAGTAAATTTAAATATTTAGGATTCGGCTATTGAAGAAGAAATTAATACTCTCAGTGATTTAATGCTCGAGATCTGTAGTAGTGTCACAGATGCTAATCGATGTTTTTTCGGTCTAAAAAAATACTTGAAGTCTAGCCTCACCGGCAGAAAAACAAAGATACACAATAAACTTTCTTAAATTAAAAATTTATTTTTCTTCCATACAATCAGAAAATTTATATAAAGAAAACAAGTTCTAAAGAAAAATAAATCTATATATAGCATTTTCACTTGAGCACAATTCCCTCAACACATTAACATTCAAATACGCATAATTTTTTCTACTACAATCAATGTGCAATGTACTTTATAAAGGGATAAGTCACATGTTAATGGAACATCCTTATTGGTTTCTAGACTCTGAATACTATTGTCATACCTTTTTTTTCACCCGATCTTAAGTTTCAGATTCTCTTTCCACATGTTTGCATGATTAAATCGTGTCTTCCGAGTTTTCTCAGTCACTTTCGTTTTTTGGTCACTGAAAGAAAAAATAAGTTTACATAACTCTTTGCATAAATTTCCTTCAAGTAAAAATTTTGTTTTTATTTCATGCAAGCCTCAAAACTGACTATACAAAACTCTTAGTTGCTGATCCAGTTTTCGAAAAAAAAATCAGCTAGCATCAAAGCATAAAACCATAAGGAAATATAATTCAAATGTAAATATCATTAAAATCATACCTGTAACTAAAGGAACATCTTTATCATTTCCTAAAGTCTGGAGATTCCAGGATCTTTTAACACCATTTCGTGTTCTTAAGTTTCAGGTTCATCTTCCAGCTCGCTGCATGATTTAGTCCTTACTTCCCATTTGCCGCTGAATCAATCTAGAAGAAGTAGATGAAACCAGTTTCACACAAAAAGCTTCCTTAATGCCCTGATGCATTAGCACTCTATGTTTATACTCAGAGAAATATAAATGAAGATACCATTTTCATGAAATTAATGTTGGCTTTCAAATGCAGTCATGAAGTTTGGATGATTTCCAGCCATTTTAAAACGTGTTCTTTGTAAGCATTGTTTGTTAAGGCATCTTTTGAGTTCATTTCTGCTATCAGTACAGAAGTTTGATACTGGAAACTTTATCCAGCCTTTTTCAAAGCAGTCATAATCGCACATCCTGAAATCCTTGAAGTGTAACACCAGCATATTTATTTATTTTACATAGACCACTCTCACACTGATTCAGAAGAGCGTTGTTACTAGCAGCAAATTTTCAATCTTCGATTAAAAGGAAATCTTGCTTTTGGGCTAATATACTCAATTTTTCTGCTAAATTTTTAGTAAAATCAGTTCATGCAAACATAAGGCTTCAGATACCTATGTACGAAATAAAGCCACAATTCAGCATAGGAATCTAAAAATAGTTGCGGATTAGGGTGGGGTACTTCCCTTCTGACAGGAAATAGGATTTCGGGGCAGGAAACAATTTTAAAACTGTCTCTACTGCAGGGATCAGAATAACCATCTAGTTTTCCCATATCCTAAAATGCGATGGTACTCTACACAGACAAAGTCGCAAAATTCTTTGAATGTCTCAAGACGAACAGTGTAGATACAGAAATAATAGTAAATTTTCATAATAACTGCTTCCACATCAATTTGCAAGCAATCTTCTGCTGTTTGGATTGTGTTGTAGACGATATGAGCAGCACAGCCAATACCTTGCAGTTTCCTCCCAAGGGCATCTTGTAATATTGCAAAAACGTTGTTTCTACCTCTTCTTTTTAATCCCCCGAAATTAGCGTTGTCTGCGCAGAAGTCAACAACGTTTTTTGTCAGACCATGCCGTTGTAATGCATTTACAAGAAATTGCAAATCTTCTATGCTGTTTCTCCAGAAAGAGATTGCATGTCCAGGATTTTAACTTTCACACCTGACAGTGGCACAAAATATCTCACTATCACAGGAAATAGCTTGGCATCCTTATGGTTCGACGCGTCTGTAGACATTGTCACAAAATTCGCAACATTTAATTCTACCTTGACTTGGTTCACTACATATGGACAAAGTACATTCGTGACAATGGCTTCACATTTTGTTCGTGCGCAAGTGAATTTTAGATTAAAACACTTTGCATTAATTTGGAAGTACAGTCCATCGACCTAAAGCTGTGATTGTGATAATCCTTCTGTAGCAACCAACCGAGCTTCCTTTTTACCTAACTCAGATCTTGAAAAATAGTTCGTAATTGTACCTGACGATGCCGACAATTTCAGGGCGTTTTTGTAATGATCCATATTCAAATGCTTTAATATATCTCCACGCCCACTGTGAACGACGGAGAAATGTGATCCAGAATTGTCGCACCTCACGTCACTGTCGGTGTTGCTTCTAACCGTCTTATGAATGGAAACTGGCCTTGTAATTCCTCATTGAATTTCGACTTTCGTTTTGGCATGCCTGATGCTCAACGGAGACTCGAGTAATGTCACTCACATAAGAAAAAAATAAATAACCATCAACACACGACAGTCGCGCGCACAAACCACCTTAGCCAAAGAACATCTATGCAAAGAAGAAAAGGTTCCATAGAAAGTAATATAAACCAGTTTGCTATTACGTCGCTGGAAAGCGAAGGGAAAATTCGCCAAGGGATTTGGCGACGGAACCTGGTGGTGAGAATTTCCACCTCCGCGATGTGTACAGAAAATTGAGGAACACGGTATGAAGAAGAAATGTTCTTTGACAAACTTTTCGTGATAATTTAAATTCGGATTTTCGCACTTTTTTTTGCTCAAAATAACTAATCCATTAATTAATTCACTTATGTGAAAAAATATTTTTTTTTTCCTTTAAAGTTTAAAGAAATTTAAAAGGATATTCGTTTTACAGACTCTTGATAAACGTGACCGTCGAACTTCGACGCCGGCTTAGAGCTTTGCGACAGATATTTCGCGCATGAGCAGCTGTTTCTTTGCCTTACCCACCAACGCAGTCGCCGCCCGCGTTTCTGAGTGATGACATCACAGCTTTATTGGAAGCAAGCATCAGCGAGGCATCACCAACGCACCGTGGCGCCCAATTCGAGTTACGAATACGAAAATAGTGGTATACCACCAGAGTGCCTGGGTAATAATAAACCCTACCCCTTATAGAACAAGACAAGCAATTGCGAATAATGTCAGAGTAACAAGTAAGAGTAAATACAATATCAATAAATAAGATTGTAAGTTTTTTTAAGAGATTTATATGTTTAGTTTTTTAAGTAGTTTAATGATAAATAACGTTTTAGAATTTTGAGGCGTACCGCAATTTCAAATTATTCATAGACTGAGCAATCTGGGAAAAACTGCTAGGAAGGGAATCCTGAAAAAGACACTAGGACTGCTAGGAAGGGAATCCTGAAAAATCCTGAAAAGACACTTAAAAACTAAGCATGTACAACATGAAAAAGAAGAAAAATAAGCTATAGAAATGCGAGACTTACGGAACTAAGATTAATACAAGAGGAGTATGTAGAAAATACAGGATATTACCAGAAGTTTTACATAAAATACATAACAAGGAGTTAATCAATGGTGTTGCAGAGGATGGGACCTTTAACTGTTGCAGGTGTCATGTACATTATAATCATAAGTTCGGATGACAAGATTGCCAATATTAGAGAGGTTATGTAGAACTTCCGGGCAAGCCGGCAGTAGTAATTTCTAATTTTTTCAACATTTAACTCCTCGTGAATTTTCTGATTTCTGACATAACACGGTGAATTAGTAATTTGTCATAGTAAGAGGTTCTGCACTCTTTGCAGCCTCTTCCTTGAACTTTTACATGAATATGCCCAGACAGGGCAAGCATAACATAGGATGGGACGCAAGACGGTTTTGTAAATGAGCAACTTGTTGTCTATGGGAAGTATGCTGTTTCGAGAAATTAAGGGGGTGTAGTGTAGCTTTAGCAACTCGAACTTTTGTATAATAGATGTAATGTGTGGGTTTCATGTCAGAGTGTTACAGAGGATCACTCCTAAGTAAGGGACTTGCTTGGCCCATGGGATTTTTTGTCCATAAAGAGATAGTTTTCCATTGATTTTCTTCCTTTTGGTGAAGAGAATTGCTTGTGTCTTGTCGTCGTTGACCTTTATTTTTCATTGGATGAGCCAGGTCTCGAGTATGTTTATGTAAGCTTGTAACCGTTGGATTGCTAGACTAGGAAATGCACTTTGAGTAAGGATCGCAGTATCATCAGCGTACATTGCAAGTGTTGTGTTGTCTGCGGTAGGAATGTTGTTCACATAAATATTGAATAGTGTAGGCCCGAGCAAGGATCCCTGTGGGACGCCTGCAAGGATTTTCCTACGTGTAGAGAGTGTGTTTGTAATTTGAACGACAAAGTGTCTACCTGTTAGGTAGGAATTAATTATGTTTATGATGTAACCTGGGAAACCCAGGTTGTGTAGTTTGCATATGAGTGCTTCCAGCCATACACGATCAAAGGCCTTTACTATGTCAAGGAAAAGCCCTCCAGTAGTTTTCTTCTGTTGAATTCCTTCTGCGATAAATTCAACGACTCCGTAGAGTTGATTAACTGTAGAGTGCTGACGTCTGAATCGGAATTGGTGAGGGATTATTATACTATTACGGTCCAGGTGGTCGTTGACACGTTTGAGCAATATGGCTCCCAGAATCTTGCTGATCGAAGGTAGAAGACTAATGGGCCTGTAGGAGTCAGGGCGTGTAGCAGGTTTTCTTGGTTTTAATACTGGAGTTATTTTGGCGTTTTTCTATGGTTCTGGAAAGTATTACCACTGCAGAATGATGTTGAAGATCTTGGTAAGATAGAAGAGGGTTTTGACAGGAAACTTTTTGAGCATTCTATTGTTGATGGAGTCCAGTCCAGGGCTTTTGTTGTTATTAAGCTTTTTGACATAAGCGCAGACCTCTGAGGGCATAACTGAAATAGTGTGGTCTGTGCGTGGGTTTGTTATATAATTGTTGTGAAAGTTAGCAATTAAATTTTCAGTGTTGGGGTCATGAATGTTGTTTGCGTGAAACTGAGATTCCATATGCTCTGCTAAACATTTTGCTTTCTTAGTTTCAGTGTAATGGATCCTGTCAGGGCCGTTAAGGGGCGGAATGTTGTTGTAGCATTTCTTGTACCTTTTAACTGCTTTCCAGATAAAGTTATAATCCCTGGAAAGGGATTCAAGGTAACCAGTCCAGTGGAGTTGTGCATAATAATTAGTGCCAGACTTGACTGCATCGCAGAGTCGATTGAACAAGATTTTGTCAGAACGGATTCTAGTCCGCTGGAATTGCCTCCTCGCAGCATTGCGCTTTTTAATGAGTTCCTTTCGCTCCTTGGATCTTACGAGCTTGCTCTCTGTAATTTCCTCTTGAGCGGACTTGTGTGCACACTGTATGTCATTGGTGAAAGCCTTGACTAAACTGTCAATGTCATTCCCCGATTGTATCGTTGGCACAATTGTATCGTGTACTAGATGTTGTTTAGAGCTTTGGCAAAGATTTGCCAGTTAGTTTTAAAGGCTCTTTTGACTGATGTGGTATAGCTACTAATATCCAGGATCAGCCAGACCGCATTGTGGTCGGAGGACAATTCATCCAACACAGAAATAGCCAGTGGAACACTGGTATATCTGAGAAGGAAGAAGTCTATGATACCTGTCGAACCAGTAGCATACCGTGTTGGGGTACTTGGAGCTGCTATCTGAAACGGGATCCTGCGGGCCAAATTGAATATTACATTGCCTATGACATTAGAATTATAATAGTTCCACGCACGGTGTCTTGCGTTCAGGTCACCACCTATTATAATGTGTGTACCAAGTGAGAGTAAGGTGTTGAGGTCAGTCTCAACAATAGCATGTTGCTTCATGGGTGGAGATAAAAATGTATGTGGTATTAATGTTTGTTGTGATTGAGATAGCTGTGGTCTCTATGGCTGAAAGCTGTGGAATTGTTATTTGGTAGTGGAGAATGCAGCGTTTAATAAGGAGAGCCGTTCCGCCGCCTCTTTGACGATTTGCACCAATAGCTCTGTTGGATCTGCAGACACAGTAATTGCGTATGGCCATAGGGCTGGATGGGCCAAATTTGTGTTCTTATAGGAATAATAAGTCGGGGCTGTGCTCACTCACAAAATCCCTGAGTTCACTAAGTCTGCGAGATAAACCGTTTGCGTTCCATGTAATAATGTTTACAAAACTATGTACAGTACTATACGTGAAACATCATTTTGCGGACCAAATACATTTTCAAAAATTTCAAAAAGTATAAACATATTATCAATTGCAGTCTCAGTCGCCTGGAGTTCAGGCATTCTACTAGTAATTTTACGTATTAATTTTGCAAATGAGAAACCTTAAAAAATCTCAAGAAGTTCCTTGATAAATTTGAATAAGTCAGAGAAGGCATTAGCAATATCCTTATTTTGCACATTAATGTGCTTTACATTACTAATAGTATTATTAAAAGCGCTATTGTTAACATGATTGACAGATTAAGTTACAACATTTGGCTTTTCTTTAGTCTTTTTAACACCTTTGACAGCATTTGCATAGCTTACATCTGTCGTAGTACTCTTACTATATTCAGTCTTAGAATTAGTTTCAGCATTATCATTTTTAGGATTATTAGAGACAGATTTAGAAGGCTTTGGAAACTTTGAACAACCATGATAGTTCGCAGTATGGCCTGGCTGCTTGCAGTTACAACAGAACACATTTTCAAGCCTTTTTTTTTACAGTTCTCAGTTTTGTGGGGTCCCGCGCATTTGACACAGCGGGGTTTGAGTTTGCAGTTTTCTGCCGAGTGATGGAAGTGTTGACAGTTATGACACTGCACAACACTTCCTGAGGCATTATAAGGAGATACATTGACATAAAAACATATAAAGTACGTGAGATCATATATTTTATCCACCCTTGGTCTATTTTCAAGTTGTACTTGAAATGTGGCATCGAAGTTTTGGATTTAAGTCTACGCATCTGAGCCACTTTTCGAACTTTGAAACCAAGAGCTTCAAGCTCTTCATGGATCTCATCTTTAGGGCAGTCGATCGGGACAACCCGAAAAACTACCTTAATTGGTGTATCTTCTTTTTTAATAATCAGGTAATAGTCTATGCTACGTTCATTCAAATATCTGGTGATATCTCTGCGATCTGATTCCGTTTTAGGAAATATTTTTAGAAATTCACCATTGATTTTTGCAGCGAACTCAAGCTTTGTATCAGCTTTTAGCTGTTTAGTGAAATCTGAGAATTTTACGCTGGGTTTAACCATAATGAGTTTTACCTTGGGTGGCAGGATTTCAACAAAATCCTGGTCACCCTGTATATCCATTTTGACTGCTTCAGGTACATCAAATTGATTTTTAGTGTTTACATCTACATTACATTTAACTATTTTTGATGGTCTAGTCGGGTTTTTGGGCTGAATAAAACCATCAGAATCAGTCAGCTCTTTGGCTGACCGTTTATTTTTTTTCGAAGGCCTTTTAGGCTTGTGGACAGAATCATTGTTTACATTATCATTAACAGGTATAACATCATTAGACATACTAACAGTTACATTATTAGCATCCATAACATTAACATGATCATTAGAAACATTTTTAAGAGTAATCAGATCAGCTTTAACAGATTTAAGTTTATCACCGATTATTTTACTTGAGATTTCAGAGACAGACATATTAATAATCTCAGGTTTAATAGATCTGTAAGTCTCGCACTTACCTTTTAACAATTGTAGGAGTCCTTCAATAATTCCAGCTCGCATCTGGTGCCTGGAAGATAGTACCATTTTATCCTGTTCCGTTTTGGCACAGTCATAATTTTCCTTGAATCCCATTTCAAATGCAACCAAACCATATTTTAACTTCTCAATTAATTGAAGAATATTCAGGTAATCCTGTAATGTCACAGCGTCCGCGTTAATAATGTCACACCAACCATTACCAAGTAATCGATCACCGAACGAAATAATTTCTTCAGGAATCACTGAAACTTTAGATTTTATCAAATTCACCACATCCACAGCAGTAGCAGGTGATTTTTCACTTCCATCACCACGTGAAACTAAGATGAAAATGGCACACACTAGTGAGTAGTAGATAATCCCAAAAATTAGAATATCCTGGGTCAAAAAAACACACAGAATCTCTCATATAGCTCATCACAATAAATTTTTGCAAAAAAGCATGAAAAATAACTCGAACACGGAATTTCCACGAAACGCGCACAACACACGCCACACCAGTTCGGCGGTCGCACCTCTCCCGAATTCGAGTTACTTGACATTGTCTTTTTTTGCAGGTCCCGCTCTTCGTCCCCTTACAAGCGAGGGACATGAAGTCTGAAATCTGGACGTCACCTTAGTTTAATCCATTTGTTAAATTTGCAACTAATTTTCAAGGTTCCCTTTTTCTTTTGGCTAGTTCATTTATTCAAAGGAAAATACATATTACTCACTGACCTTCGCACGTTAGTCTGAATAACCTTTAAACTCGATAAACAGTATATTTTTCTGACAAAGAGAGGTTTCTGACTGCACAATCTATTTTACATTTAGCGAGCTTGTGCCGAATAAGTTTATTCCCTATTTTATGTATTATCTGCGATATTTTGTAATTATTATATTTTGGTGAATTAAAATTTTACTCTTTAAAGATATTTTCTTTTTGTTCACATATATTTGTATTTTCTATTTTTCTAAGACGTGAAACATTTAATTAGATTCTGATACTTAACTTTCATAAGAAAAAGTACGAACGCTTTGTTAAAATTTTCATAACTCAGTGTAGCTTACGCTGCGAGTCCATTCATCCGATTTGAAACTAGTAGGAATAAATGAACAAATCGATCTTTCCCTTCATTGGTCCTACCGACTTTAACACGGTAAGCCTGGATTGGATTGGATTGGATTTTTGTAATTTTGGCACAAAACCTGTCAAGGTTATCTGCGATAGACACATGGTAACAGTGCAGTTAGTCATTTGTAAAATATACTAGCTTAGGTAAAAAGTGATTAAAAACCGATTAAAATCTGCAATAAAAGATAACAAATTAAAGTCTACCATAAAAGCCAATATCTTTTAAAAACAGAAACAGGTTACGATGATGTGTTTCTCCAATTAAATTTCTTAAATCCAATTGTGAACAACTGAAATGTTTTAGTCGAAAATAATTAAAACTCTGGCATTCTACCAAGATGTGACGCATTGTCAGATTTGCATTACAGTTTGGGCAGCGGAGATTCTCTTCTGCTTTCAGGACATACTCATGAGTCAGGCGACAATGGCCAATTATTAGTCGAGTCAAGAGAACATCTCCCCTTCTATTAGGCGTACACGGCCAGTATTCAATGGTGGGTTTCACATTTCTCAGCTTATTATAGACTTTGTCATCCCATTGCCTCTGCCATTTACTGAGAATTTTGCTTCTGGCAAACTTTTTTATGTTTGCTAGTGGAATCTGAGGATTGTACATTGTGGTCGCAGTTTTGGCTGTAATATCCGCCAACTCGTTCCCCCTAATGGCAACATACCCAGGAATCCACGAATAAAGAATCTGGTACCCCCGCTTTTTTAGAGTATTATTCAACTTCAGGATTATGGCTACAATTGGATGAGAACAATGAGCGTAATTTTCCAGAGACATTAGGGCACTCATGGAGTCCGTGTAGATAATAAACTTCATGTAGTGTTGTTTTGAATCCTTTCAAAACAACACTACATGATGTATTGATGTAATTGGATTGCAGTAAGCTCAGAAGATTGCAGTAAGCCAGATTGCAGTAAACTCAGAAGTAAGCACAGAAGTAAGCTCAGAAGATTGCAGTAATTGGATTACAGTAAGCCAGATGGATTGCAGTAAGCTCAGAAGTAAGCACAGAACAAGCTGGATGTAATCGAACCCCCACTATATTTTTCTCTGTGAGGAAAGCGGCACCAATATGATCCTGAGATTTTGATCCGTCTGTATATAAAAGGATGTACTTCCTATATTTACTTCTATGTTCACAAGAAATCTGCTTGTAGATGATTTCGTTAGTTTGCGATTTACCCCAGTGTCGAAAAGTGTCCAGAGAATGAATTCTCCAATCCTACTCCTCTATAAAATCACTCATCCGCAAGCCAAAAGAACGGACACATGATGGTCGTGCCTGATATAAACGGGAGTATGGGTCATTAAGCAATTTCGACCGCGTATCAGTTTCGATTCGTGATAAGACTTTGAAATAGTGCTTGAAACAAAGATTTTCACGTCTTAACCGCAGGGAGGTCTCGTTACTTTCCGCATACAAGCTTTCCACTGGAGAAGTTCTGTAGGCATTTGTGCATATCCGAAGTGCCTGGTGATGTATCGGATCAAGTTTGACTACTACTGAAGGCCTTGCCGATCCATAATCAAGTTTCGAACGAATAAGAGCTCTATATATAAGAAACATTGAGCTACGATCAGCCCCCAAGAAGTATTTGACAGTACTTTCAGAATATTCATAGTTTTTAAACATTTTCTTTTTTATATAGGTAATATAGGGAAGAAAGGTAAGCTTATGGTCAAATGTCATTTCTAGGAATTTTATTTCCTTTTCTACAGGAATCAGCACATCTTGCAGATATAGTTCGGGATCAGGGTGAGGAATTTTCTTTCGACAGAAATGCACACACACAGTCTTTTAGGGGGAGAACCTAAAACCATTTTCCTGTGACCATTTAATGATTCTATTGAGAGATGTCTGCAGTTTACACTCGATATCTTTCAGGTCTTCTCCCTGACAACTGACTTGCAGGTCGTCGACGTACAGCATTCCATAGATTGTTGGAGGCAGTTGTTTTAAAATAGAGTTAATTTTTATACTAAATAATGTGACACATAATACACTGCCTTGTGGAACACCCTCTTCTCGATGGAACACGTCAGATAGTGTAGGGCCTATCTTCACATAAAACTTCCGATCCTGTAGGAAATGTTTGATGAGTATCGGCATATTTCCTCGTAAACCATTGTTATATAGGTCACGAAGGATACCGTACCTCCATGTGGTATCATAGGCTTTCTCTATATCAAAGAATATGGATACATAGTGATTTCTTCTAACGAACGCTGTACTTATACCTGTTTCTAAGAGTAGGATGTTATCGACAGTTGCTCGTCCTTTTCTAAAACCATTCTGGTAAGGGGAAATACAATTATTTGTTACCAAAAAATAGACCAGATGAGTATTGACCATCTTTTCAAAGAGTTTATAAAGGCAGCTAGTTAGAGCAATGGGGAGGTAACTTGACGGATTGGTAGGGTCTTTCCCCGGTTTAACAATGGGAATGACAAAAGCTGTTCTCCAGGCATTTGGAAAGACTTGTTCCTTCCATACTCTATTAAAAAGAAAGAGGATGCTTACAATGACTTAGAAGGGAGATGTTTCAACATAGAATAGGCAATACCATCCGGACCAGGACATGAACTCTTTGTCTGCGATAAGGCTCCTTTCAATTCAAGCACAATAAAATCCTCATTATAAGGTTCAGTATTGGGAGATTTAAAATCAATAGATTGTTTTTCGATGCATATTTTTGCAGAAAGGAATTCAGGAGGATAGTTACTGCTGTTTAAGACGGCTGAAAACGCCTGTCCAATGGCATTGGCAATTCCTTCTCTACTAATAACTGCTTCAACACTTATCTTTAAGATGGAGAGTGTGTGCTCTTTGTAGATACCGGACGCTTTCCCATACCTTCTTACTAAAAGTAGAGGAGGTAATCGAGGATACATACGAGATCCAGGAATTCTTCTCACTCTTCCTTCGCACCTGCCGAGCTTTTGCTTTAGCCCTTTTGAATATTATAAGATTTGAACTTGTGGGATATCGCCGAAAAATGCTCCACGCTTTACTTTGTTTTCTAATGGCATCTTGGCATTCAGGATTCCACCAAAGCCTTGGGTATTTTGGCAGTTTTACCGACGTTTTGGGATACATATATCAGCTGCTTGAATAATTTTATCTGTAATGATCTTCACAGCCTCATCAATATGCACATTCTTCAGTGAAGAGGGCATAATGCAAAAAAGATTCCCAGTCGGCTTTGTCCGACAAAAACCGTGGTGTTCTAGGGATAGAAACACTCTCATTACCTGTAAAGCTTATAATAATAGGGAAATGATCACTATTATATGGATAATTCTCGACATTAAAGGAACAGAATGGCTAAAGCTGTGGAGAAACAATAGCGAGGTCAATCGAATGAAAGGTCCTTGTTGGCTGATGAAAGTAAGTACTTTCTGTGCTATTGAGGATACAGAGACAGTGGTCGTGGAGTAGCTGTTCAATTTGCTTCCCTCGTTGGTTTGTGTCTTTACTACCCCACAAGGGATTGTGTCCATTGAAATCACCGATCAGAAAAAACGGAACTGGTAGTTCGGCAATTAAATTCTCTAAGTCTCCTTGATCAATGGTCTGATTAGGCGGGATGTAGATACTGCAAATAGTTGTCAGTGTTCGAATGTTCAGCTGTACTGCAACCGCTTGGAGGGGGTATCCAAGGGGAGAGCACTTGAAGGGCAATTGATTGATGTAAGCAAACAGACAACACCACTTGCGCGTTCACTGAATGTCTTATCCTTTCTGATCGTTGAGTACCTACGAAGCTTTGCAAAATTACCAGGTTTGAGGAATGTCTCTTGCGTCGCTATACAAACGGGTTGATGTTTATTAATAAGCTGCTTAATACCATAAATACCCTGGTAGAAGCCTCGACAGTTCCACGAGATGAGAGTAGCCATTAGGAATGTATAGCTTCGATGCTGTTTCTTTGTTTTGTGCGGCAGAACATTTCTCGGGAGATCTTTGCCTCCATCTGAGATCCAATAAAGTCAGAAAGATCCCTTCTATAGAGCTTCAGATTGAGCTTATGCTTTCTGAGCTTTTAATTTTCTTTTTTGAACTCTCTGTTTCTTGTGTTTTTATTTTTGAACTTTCTGCTGTCTGTTTGGGAGGAGGTGGCAGAAAAATTTTTTCTTTGTCATTTGTTTTTGATTCAGGTGTCTTTTCTGTGTGATATGCGAAGTTCGTGTACTTATTGGCCGATATGATTTAGTGGCTTGAGAATAGGAGATATTTATTCTTAGCTGACCCATGCTAAATTGTTTCTTAGCTTCAGGATAGGATATTTTACTTGTAATCTTAATATGCTGTATTTCTTTCCATTTAGGGCAGTTGCGTGAGTAAGCCGGATGATCAGCATGACAGTTTACACATTTTGAATCAGCTACACATTCCTGACTTTCGTGACCGCTTGCAGAACAGCGAGCACATGCCAAGTTTCCCCGGCATGCTGCCTTTGCATGGCCAAACCGTTGGCACTTAAAGCAGCGCAGTGGGTTCGGCACGTAGGGTCTTATGGGGCAGTTTAGGTAGCCTGCCTTAATGGCTTTCGGTAGCTCTGGAGATGAGAAAGTGAGAATAACATGTTTTGTGTTGACTAGTTGCCCGTCCCTACGGACTTTTATTCGGCGGACGCCACACACGTTTTGCTCAGCTATTTCATTTGAAAGTTCATTCTCAGAGACTGATATCAGGTCTGTTTCCGAAATGACACCTTTTGATGTGTTCAAAGACTTATGTGGGGATACATTAATAGAATGCTCACCCATATTGGTCATTTTTAGGAGAGAGGAAGATTAAGAATGGTGATAAATTTTCCAGCTGACCAGTTATAACCAAGAACTTTGGACATTTGCTTGTGCTAACTATGGTCGAAGTGCAAATTCGTTTAGCGGCTCCAGAATTTTTCGCTTCCATATGGTTAGGAGAAGAAGTTGAAGTTTTCATATTGTAAAGACAGAACGATTCGGGCCCGACCGCCCCACCCACCATGGAACCCAACAAGGGAACACAGATCCCTGTGTTAGGGCTAGCCGGGCCTATACGCGAACTGAAGCCCCACAGTCGGCTTTCCCGAAAGCAGGAACTTCCGAAAGCTTATCCCCTAGCCACTGACCAATAGGACTAGTGACCAGCCGATTGACACTAGCGGGGACAGCTGCCTCCCGTTTTAAGTAGAAGCAGAGGCCAAAGCAGCGTGTTGGGGACAGTACCTCGTCCCTCAACTACCAGGATCCTCCTTTCCTACCCTACGGGTCACTATGCACGGCAAACGCATAGGCGGTTTTCTCACCATGGTGAAACAGAAACCAGAATAGTAGCTGCACCTCACAGTTTGCCCCATCCTCCAGTAGAGGAAACCACAAAGGGAGAGAGATAGGCAAGAAGAGAGGAAAAAGAAGAAAAGGAAAGGTCACTGGAGCCTCAAGATTGTGACACCCGATCACCAAGACGGTAATCTCCTGAAGGGTCTTCACCTGCTATGCTTTAGCAGGGCATTTCGGAGCGGCCTTCACGCCTAGGGTGGCCCTACCAGGAGCTATGCTCCCGACGTACTTCGCTCGCTCCGCCCAGTGACATCTCCCCGCCACGTTGAGGCAGCATAGGACTTTGGGGGGAGCAGTAAGCCTGAGAACAGGGGAAAATATCTTTCGCAAATATAAAAGATATTATAAACACATTTCTAAATAATTTTAAAATATGACTCTCCTTTCAAAAGATTTATTAATTACAAATATAAATATATATATTGAAAATTACGAAGGGAATAACACATATATATGTATCTGAAATTACAGGAATAAGTATTTCTATATGTATGCAATAGGGCTTGAAACGTTTGGATAGGTAAATATTTCTTCTTTAACTAAACATTAGAATTTATTTTCTTCTTTAACTAAACATTAGAATTTATTAACTATCAGCTTCTCATCGACTGTAGGCATCTATTCTTATCAGCAAATGATAACAACCGCCGAATGAACCCCGAAAAAAGGTAATCGATTGCTATTGAACTCTGAAGAGGGGTTTATTAGAGGGAAAATGACAATTAAAATTATATTTAATTATTTATTTACTATATTAATTTACTGCTAAGTATAATGGATTGGAATATTTGAATATCAATTAGCTGAATATTTTTTAAAAAATATTATTTCTCCGAGAAGAGAAAAATGTTGTTTTGGCATGTTTGCTTTCTTACAGATTGCAGATGAATTCATTTTTACTCAATAAAAATTCAAATTTATTAGCTAATTATTCTGTCCTCTATCCAGCACCTTAGTTCAGTGATCCGCATTAACGTGGCATCTTTTTAAAAAAATTTAAATGCTTCAAGAATGATTAGAAAAGGACTTAATTTCCTTATCCTTAAATTCTTCATTAATAAAACTACATTTTCAGCTATAATCATGTGAAATAATTCTCTAAATATAATTTAGAGCAGGAAAAATAAGATACATAAATGGCTTGGAAATGGAATTAGCATCGAGATTCTTTTTAAGAAGTATGATGAAGCTTTTACAAAAGGTCTACAAAGCGAAGTAATTGAGTAGAATATTATTTTATAACTCTCTATGATTAAATTGCACTTTATAAACGAAGTATATACATGTAAATATAATTTAATGTGGATGTGTGTGTGGCTCACTAACGGTAAAAACGTTGAACACTGCTCGGTTCGAATCCTGGCAAATGGGATGGTTGTATTGGCATTTTCGTAGTTTTCCCCATGTGTAATGTGTAGACGAGTTAGTTTTGCTCAGAAAGTCCTCCACCGAGGAAACCTTACCCTAGGCAAATAGCCGTCGAGTGTTTTGCTATAATCAAACAATATATATATGCATATAAATATCTTCAAAACTGCTATATTTTATGTATACTTATAAAATGGTATATATATGTAAGATAAAAAAATATGCAAATCAAAATTATATTTTAAAATGCCTCTTAATTGTTTATTTTAATTTGGGTACTTCCTCTCTAAACTGTGTCATATCTGAAAACTGATTCTGTTTTATGTCATCTTAAAACATCTACATTGCCTATAAGTTTTAGCTAATGAGATTAAAGGAAAATTTTACCATAAAGTTGCAACCTAGCTATCCTCTTTCTCGGTTGCTTTTTAAAAAATGCAATATGCCATGATCAAAATTGTGGGGTGTAGATTGGTCCCACTGTGAAGTGCAACAAGTAATAAAGATATAGTTGGAAGATCAAGTGATTTTGTGATTCTTCAAAAGATCCTGGCATCTTCTGCTATGTAATTGATATTTGCAGTTATCTTCTAACCCTCAGTCCACTCAAATAATAATAATGTCTTTCCTCGTCAATCACTCATCTCTTATCAATTTACTGCAAAGAACTAAATCTTATAGATAGATATATGTATACGTAACTTACAACTTCTAATTGCTTCGAAACCTAATTAACCATTTATACTGATATTACATAAATATATTTATGTTAATGAACATAGTATATTAAAGATATTTTTCTTTGATATTTTATACCTTGTTCTATATTCTGTTCCAGTTATATATACCTATATGTGGATAAATGTAATTTAATGATTCCATATTTATTACTACATATAAAACCAAAAAGTGCATCAATAATGTATTTTTTAGTATTAACTTCATTCTGATGAATTTTCTGCAGTCTAGTTTACGTTACTTTATTCATAAGGCTTAAACTAAAAACAATTTAATGATTATATGGCATTAGAAAATTAACCAAAAAGCAGTGACTACAATGTAATTGAAAAACAGTCCTTGGACATGAAAAGGTTGAAATCCATTTGGGTTAAGACTTTCTCTCAGATACTTCTCATACATGTTACATAGCATTCGAAATGCAAAACTCAATATTTACTACACATTCACTGATGTAACAAATATCTGTCTTTCTATTCCTATGGCTTTAAAAAAAAAGATGCTATTTGCCTTACAGTTTATCGTTCAATAATCCATTCTCGTTCTACAAAATTGTATTAATTCGAAGAATTTTATGTATTTTCTCATTTTCCTCTGTATAAAACTGAATACAGAGAAGTTAGATGCTTAAACGACCCCTGCATTTTCTCCACAACTTGAAAGGGAGAGTCACACATTTTCAGGAAATCCCAAATAGCTATGACTTCCTGAAAAAATTTATGAATAATAATTGTTTTGATTAAAAATGAAATTTCAAGTAGGAATGAAATTAATTTATGTAAAATCGAAGTTGTCGAAATTTAACTAAATTATTTAAAACTGTGCTTTTTAATTCACTATTATAACAATATTTGTAATAGTACACACAAATGTTTTCTTAATCGTAATAGAACACAGTACTTTTATCTTCTTCGTTGAATTTTTCTTTATATAAACTCAGTCAACTTTTCAACCATCAACTGGTATTTATTAAGAAGGTCTGCTTCTAATTTAGACCTATCTTTGACTATAAGAAAAGCTTTTATGAGGGCAGTTTTAAATAACTTACAAATCTCCATTTCTGGTTATCCCAACAAATATTTTCCAGTGCACTGGAAAATAGTCAGTGCCTGCCCTAAATGGCAGTTGCTATAACAACTTTTCAAACTTCCAGTACTGGCAAAAGCAAAAAATGTGAATCTAAATGCTAAAAAAAAAGCTTTTACCAAACTTCTTCCATCTAAAGTTACTGCAGGTATCATTGATGCTCGCATCGTAGCCACGATGAAGCTAAATTCTTCCGTGGATTTACTGGCAATGGTCGAGCTTGTGATATTGCGAAGGCCAGACTAAACTTTGGTTTTTTTTTTTTTTATCTATGGTCCTTACTTTAGTTTGGGTGCCCCTGTAAAATTCAAATATCTTCTTTGTAATCATACACTGCAACTAAAGTTTAGATACTATGGCAGCAAATCATTCCAAGTCTAAAGTAACAATTGAAACTTAGGAAAAGTGTAAAAGACCCTTTATTTAGAACTGAATAAGAACAGAAGGAATACCTTGTGCTTACAATTCAGCCAACCACTTGTGGTGAGATAAAGTCAAATGTGAAATTTAAATTCAAATAAACTAGTAGCCGAAGACCACACAATCCATTTAACATGAAACTGGCTCAAAACTTACTTGGCGTGTAATTTATTCACCAATTACAATACAAGGACAAACACAAGAACTCTTATCTAAAACAGCAACCTAGTAACATGGTCTGTCACGAGGGGCAGAACATGCTCTATTGTACAATCTCAAAACCCTAAACTTAAATATGCAAACTAAATTTGCATTATAGCGGGAAAATGAAAGGGAGAAATGACAGTACAGATTAGAAAAATAAAATAACTGGTTATTAACATAAAGGAAGCTCACAAAATTTTACTTTTCTGAAAATAACTGAAGTCTGTGTTTTACATTTATACAACTTACAATTCAGAATTTTGCACTTTAAAATTTCTAACTATATACGTATGTAACTATTGTTTTCACAAAGGAATACATAACTTGCATGAGTATTGTAACCAAAGTATAATTAAGTTTCATACTAAAAACTTAAGAGAAGAATAATTCAATTTACGATATTTTGAATAAAACTTTGAAATGTTAAGAACTATGGCTACTTTCAATACTTTATTTGGTGAACTGACAAAGAAGTTTTTTTTTAATGCCCTTTAATAAATACAAAATATCTAATCTGATGTGCATATAAAAAATTTATTTTACTTATATACATATTTTACAAAGTCCAGAATAGCTGCATTAGCATAACTGTTCCTCATTTCTTCAATTAATCTCCTATGTCTGCTTGGTGATATGCAATTTATTGCAAAGGATCAGCATTCCGTGTCTCTTCTGCAGATTTCGCTGCTACTCCAAAACCCTGAAAAAGTATGATTATTATAAGATATTGAGAACTTGTTATTTTCAAGATATTTTACATTTTACTTTCAAATAGATATCACCATAAATGCTTAATTAAAATTATTAATGAACATACCTCCCTGTGATTCGCACTTACAATAGCCTCCCAAAAATCAAGATTAATTAGGCTAACAATTAAGGTTAAAAATATATCATTAATTAGAAGCAAATTTGGTACTTTCGTAAAACCCACTGACCATTTTTGCCTATAGAGAAAAGATGCCAAACTACGCGATTTTTCGCTAAAATTGGATAAGTCTTCTTCAAACACTCTGGGCTTGGTGTAACCTTGATTACATGTGTTAGTTGTTATTCTCAAGTAAACACTCCTTTTCCTTTCTAGAGTTATTAAATGCTTTTCGTTGCTCAGTATTATTGCTATTGGTTGAAGAGTTATTGGCTTCAGTGCTCTGATTGGCTGTTTGTTTGGTGGGTTGAATTTCAGAATTTGTAACTACAGAAATGCGTTACTTCTGTCCAGCCTATAAAGAAAAGCCAGCCCTTTATGTAGAAGACTGTTTTAAGAAGTTCCGCAAACAATAAAATATTTTATTTCTTGAAATAATTTTTATACTTATATTTTTTGTTTGGTTTTAAATATATTTTCTGTTCAGGCAAGCCAGCATTGATTTTTTGTTCTTTTTCCGGAAGCCATCTATCGATATTAGCACTGACCTTTTCCGAGTTTAATCATAGCTGCACAAAAATGGCAAGTAAACACAGTACAAGATAATTCGTAGTTGGCAGTCAATGTGCTAAATCAGTTTTCATGCTTAAAATTCTGATATATTTTTAATGCATTTTAACAATTAATTTTCAGAGA
>KK112820.1:0-13365 GCA_000611955.2 Stegodyphus mimosarum | reverse complement strand
CCTGCTGAAGAGGGACCTGTACCTGCGTGCCGTCGAAATCGATTGATATCTTGAGCTGAATGTACACCAAACTCAGTTCTGTTGTGTTACTAACTTTATATTTATTGGTCGTTCTTGCGTATTAATGTCTTAAATTGTTAGTAGTGCCCGTAGTTTAAAACCAATGGGCATTTCTAATGCATTTACCCATATTCATGTTGCTGAAATGGTCTCACCCAAAGATATTCGTTGTATAATATATATTTATAACAATCTTAGACGACAAAAATGATATACTTCAAGGTAATTTTTCCAAGCCGCTTGTGAACTAATCCAAGTGATATACGGACTATGCACTATCGTTGGAAAATATCGGTTTATAATGAACATCTTTTCTTACCTTAAAACGTTTATTTCTGAAGCAAATCTACCAATTATGTACTTAAAAACCAACCAATTATGTATTAAAAAAAAACTACGCATTTTATTTTAGATTGATCATACGAATTATCAGTGAAATAAAAAATGTGCAGAACCAAAGTCAAAAATGCACATTTATTGGATTTTTAGGCGATCTTGATAAATTTAAATAAAAAGCTTAAAATTACAGCGCATTCTATAATTTTAATGGATTTATTTGGGCGGTTGTAGAAATTACGTGGGAAATGGACAAGACAAGGAAGCCTAGAAGATATTAAAAATTATAAGAAAACCTTCCACACGATTACATGCACCTCCTAACTGTTCGAAAGATTTGAGGATACGAGTAATTGAAATTAACCTAGCAAACGAGAATACGTACCTGCAAAAGTTGAAGGTTCCCAAAACACACTAACTTAACACGTTGACTGCCACGGTAATTTTCAGAAATTATAGCCTAAAATGACGATTAAATTGATTTAATCACATTTAATTTAATCTAAAATTGATTTAATCACATTATATTATTAAAAACTTTAATTCTAGTGCATTAGTGCATAGTTCTCATAAAAAAGCATAAAAAATGTGGTTTTTTTTAAAAAAAGGTCTTACGAATTATCTCGTGGTTGGCTTCTGTAACAGAAATCTCTTCGCGGAGGCCAACTATGAGTTAATTCGCACGCAGACACCTGTCACCATGGAAAACTTTCTATGAAACCGATTATAATTCGAGATTACATAGTGGAATGCCTGGCATTGACCGATCAGATCAAATGCTTTCGTACTACTCATCTCAAAGAAGGACTATTAGATGGCTCAAAAAGGTTTCACTACATATTATAGAGATATATATATATACACAATGCTCACAAATGTTTTCAAAAAGTAACTCCTTCTAAAATAAAACTGATAAAGTTCAGAGAAGAATTCGTCGTCGCGTTCCCAAGTCAAAAAAAATGCCGTGAAACGAGTTATTTCTGTCCAACCTGTAAAGAGAAGCCAGCCTTTTGTGTGGAAGCTTGTTTTAAGAAGTTCCACAAACAATAAAATATTGTTTTATTTCTTGAATTTGAATTAATTTTTATATTTATATATTTTGTTCGTTTTTTAATAAATTTTCTGTTCATGCAAGCCAGCATTGATTTTTTGTTCTTTTCCCAGAAACCATATATCGATATTAGCACTGACATATTCCGAGTTTAATCGTAGCTACAAAAAATGGCAAGTAACACAGTACGAGGTAACTCGTAGTTGGCGTCCTAGAAAAGAACGCAATCTACGAGTTATCTCGTAGTTGGCAGTCAACGTGTTAAGCAAACTAACAAATGGCTATGTGTGGAAAACATTTCCAGTAAAAACATCGGGGTACAAAACATCATGAAAGAATCAATCAGTTCTAAAATATCGCAGTAAAAACAAAACAACGACAAAATATAATACCCAATAATAGAAATAAATTTTTCACAAATATAATTTTCTGGATAGATCCATTCCGCTAACTTCTGGCAATTTTCTCGATATGTAGAACATATTAAGAATTAAAAGAAAACTTCCAAATGGTAATCATACTTGCCACTAGTCGAGAAGGAAAAACGTAAAAAAAAATTCACATAAGCATTCAAAGCGAATGCCAGATAAGCACTGAAGCCTGCGAAATGTGCAAAGCATAGAACGTATCAAAACTCAAACAAGCTTCCAACCGTTCACACACACATCCAAAGGACGGAAAAGAATAAAACTCATTAATAATAAAAACGAACATTCCAAACGAGAACCCGAACTTCGAAGTTTCAGAAATCATAGAACATAGCTAGCAATTAAAAACAGGTGATAAACGATAACACACATATACAAACGACCCGAAAGAATTATGTAAGAAGAGTATAAGAAGAAATATATAAGTACAGAAAACACGAACAACTGAAATAAAAATTCCAGACAAAAACGACGAAATGGATGAAAGCTACGGAAAATTACATGTTAAGCAGGTATAGGGAAGATATATATGAAAAATTTACACCAACTTTCCAAACAATTGCACATACATGCAAACTATCCGAAGCGTTACAAACTTTTATCGTTTATAAAATTGAAATAAATTATGCTAGGATAACTGGAAATAAAAATAGACGATACAAAGAACTAAATACCTCCAAACGATCCGAAGCAAACAATTCTATTAATAATTAAAATCAAAGTTCCAAACGAAAACACGCATCTGCGTAAAATCAGCCAGACTACGCAAAACATTCAAACAATTACAGACAACTGAAGAGGATAAAAAATTATAAAAAAATGCTAATAAATCAAATATACCTTCCGAAACGGAAACAAGAACCTACAAACGATATGAAGGAAACAAGCAAATTAACCAAACGATTATGCACACCTGCAACCATTCAGGAAGAACGAATGATTTTAATAATCCAAATAAATCTACCGAACGAGAAAATGGCCCTGCAGAAGGTACTGGAGAATGGAACATGCTAAAAATTCAAGCAGATCTTCAAAACGACTGAACACTTGTAAAAAATCCGAAAACATAGAACATACTAATAATCCAAATAAATACGCCAAACGAATACACGCAACCTGGAAAAATATACGGGGACCTAGAACACACTAAAAATACAAACAAACCTCACAAACCATCACGCGCCCCTGCTAACAATCCGAAAAATTAGACCACACAAAAATTCAATAAGCCTTCCAAAGGAGCACACGCTTCTCCAAAATACACGAAATTCTAGAACATAATAATACTATGCAAATCTGATAGTGATAAAATACACTATGCTAAGCTGATAAACGACGACACAAACGTTCAGACGATCCGAAAGAATAAGAAATAAGCGAATAATTGAAATCATCGCTTTCAAACGATAACACGCATCAACAAAACACGGGGAAATCTAGAACACAATAAAAATTCAAAAATACCTTACAAACTATATAACACATTTGTTAACGATTCGGAAGAGTACAAATATGTTATTCAATTAAATAAATCTTCCAGACGAAAACACGGACCTGCTAAAAATGGTAGGGAATCTTAACACATATTAATAATTTAAACACTCCTGACAAACGATAACACACACCTGCAAACAATCCCAAATAACGTAATAACAGTTCGAATACGTATATTATTTATGTATTTGAACTGTTATTAAAACATAATAACAGTTTAAATAAGTATTCCGAACGAAAAAGGGCATCTGAAGTAGACTACTAACCTACAACATACTATTAATTTAAAGAAAACAGTCAAAAGATAACCTTAGCAAATGACCCAAAGGAATAGAACATACAATTAGTGATTTAAATAACGTCGCCAGCAAAAACGTACCTGCAAACGATTGGAAAGAATAAAAGATACTAGTAATTCAAATAAAAGTTACAAACGTAAACACGCGCCTGCAGTTAACGTACCACTAATCATTTAACCGAAATTTTCAAACTATTAAATACACCTAGAAACGAAACTTGAGAATGAGACTTTTTAACAACTTTATTATAACTTTCAAATGACTCTTATAAACGCAAACACGTTCCTCCGAAAGATCATGCTTAAGATTCGAACGGAGATACGCGGCCTAGAATGCGCAAAAAATTCAAGCAAAACTAGCAAACGATTATACTGATTTGCAAACGATCGAAAAGAATAAAACAAAAATTTTTCAAATAACGAGAACACACACCTGCGAATGATGAGAATTTCTAGAACGTATTATTCATTTAAACGTAGGTTGCAAAGGGAAATATGTAGCTACCAACAATCCGAAAATATGGAACACACTAATAATTCAAATAGATCCAACCTTATTCAAAAGAATTCAAACAAACCCAGCAAACGAGAACAAGTTAATAATTTAGACAGTGGATGCAGAAAATATCGCAGAGAAAAACAATGCTTTTAACCAACATCGCAAAAGAAAAACAATGGTTTTACCCTCCTTCCCCGTTGCCCCTTCTAATTTATCGCGAGGAAAAACAACAGTAACTTAGAAAACAGACCAAGCAGAAACAAGCACCGTTTTAAAACATTGTTGTTTAAAAAATTGCTGTGTACAGATTAACTAAGAATCCCTGCAAAGTGACTTTGAAATAATAATTACGAGATAGGATAAATAGTGTGATATTTTTAATGGGAAAATGCAAATACAATCTGAAAACACAGAATTAAAATAAACATAATGAAAAGAACATAATTTACCAACAGATTGACCCTCAAAGGAAAATAATCTGTACGATATATTAAAAGAATAACTATGCGAAACATTTATGAAGATTTAAAGATATGAATAATTTGTAGTTAGTTTAATAATGGAAACGTTACTCCAGAAGCGCTATTAGTCTCGCAATGGCATTTTGCGTCGGTTCATTCTAAACGGTGAATTACGGTTTAAATAGTTCCCACCAAATATTATCGCCTGGCATTATATTTAAAGAAATTAAATAATAAAGATTCTACATAAATATATTTATGTTTCTAGAATTGTGAAAAAACAGCGGTATCTACAGCCATCCAATTTTGAACAACGTAGTCCTCCACTTGAATACGGACACCTGAAAGCCCGAATTTTCAATTTCGAAATAATTTTGTGTATTTCATATTTTGTAAAACTTCAACGAATTTTTGATTTACAAGCTCAACAATTTCAAAGCGAGCAGGGGCAACACTGTATAGAAAAGAACATTTCTATCTCCAGCGCTCGAGACGTTTTATCGGAAATTCTAAAAATATTTGAATATTTTTAGCCCATAGGGCCATTAGCCGAAATGCTTTTGAAACGCGTATGTGTATGAAAATGAAAAAAATGCCAATTGTTCGTAAAATAAAATCTGAAAGCTTTCGGAATTTTTTTTGTTAACGTTAAAAGCAAAAGTGAATTGAGGCACTAAAAATTGCATTACGGGAGCTAATTCATTTATAGCAGGATACTTCTTGTTCAAAGATTGGAAGGTACAGATTTAATTAAATTTTACACTTAATTGTAGAAAAATAAAAACATTCTTTAGAATTTTAGAACTAAGAATAATGACTTTACCTTCCTTGATTTGAATGTAATGCTTTCGAATACATTTATATATGAGACTTTTTAGTCCAAAAGCGCAATTTGCGGAGAAGGACCATTAATTTTCTTTTGCCATTATGCGTCGATTCACTAAAAGCTTTGTTTGACTTTTCAAATTGTTGCCACCAAATATTATCGCCCTGTATTATATTTAGAGAAATTAAATAATGAAGAATCTGCATAAATGTATGTATATTTCACGCATTGTGATAAAACAACGGTACCTAGAGTCATCCAATTGTGAATATTGAACGTTTCCACACAAATACAGGCATCTCGAGCCCAAATTTAAATTTGGAATTTTTATTATCCATTTCATATTTTGTAAAACTTTAACGAATTTTTGATTAACAAACTCAAGGACTACTTGTACGGCGTGTAATTTTATCTCAAACTCAGGGATTTCAAAGCGACCAATGGCAACGTTGTACAGAAAAGACATTTTTATCTCCAGCGCTTGGAACTGTGTATAGGAAATTTTAAAGATACGCTCATTTTAAAATTATTTTGCGATATTGCCGTTAAATTGATTTTCATAGTTTAAGTGCGAAGAACGTGATATTTAATGAATATAAAGGTAACACACAAAATGTTAAAAAAGTCCCTATGGACGTAACTTAAAATCTGAAAGGATTCAGATTTTTTTCCAATTTTAAAATCAGTATCAGAAAATCCCATTCATTGACGAGTATCTACAACCCTTGATGAGGATAATTTTTATGCAAGGCTACAAACTTTAACGGCCTAAACGATATCAAGTGTCAAATTGTAATAGCATATGTAGAAGATTATATATATATATTTTTTTGCATACAAACATACCTATTTTTATTTTTGCGACGAACAAAAATTTAATAATTAACAGAAACAGCCTAGATAGTGATTGCTTTTTCTTATGTTATGTACCATTTGCTAAATTTTTTCTGAAAGCTGATAAATTTTCGTAAGTCGTTTATTTTCAGCTTAGTGTAATTATTTAATGATTAATTTAACATGTTCTGAAAGTACAACATTTTCCTACATGCAGGTACAGGGACACAGTGGGAATGTATAAATGATTTCCGTAATTTAATACATTTGCGAACTTTTTCTTATTGTTACGAAAAATTCGGCGGTTGCGCCTGTATGTAAGCTTTCCGGCATAGCACTAGGGTTGCCATAAAATAGTGTATTGTAGGGTTGCCAGATTGGCGACTTTATCGCCCATTTGGCGACCAAATTGGCGATATCCCATGGTCCAATCGGGAAGCTTCTAGAATAACTTCCTGTCGAAATATTTCTCGAAACGTGTGGAACCTAAAGAAAACTATATAAACCCTTGAGTTGAGAAGTTACGAATTGTTGCAAAGTTGTTGCGAAGTAAGTTGCGAGATTGTGAAGTGTTGCGAGCAGTGTGATTAGTTCTGAGAATAGCTGTTACGAGAGAGTTTTAGTGAACGGAAAGCAATCGAGATAGTGCTTTGCCGTGAAGCTATCTTTACAGTATAGCTTGACAGTGTATTGGTGATTGTTCCACGGTGTTTATTATAAGTTTAGTGTTGCCGTGAAGCTACCTTTACAGTTACAGCCTGAAGCTGTGTTGCTGTTTGTTTCAGCGTACTTATTGTAGATTTTCGACGCTTGTAAAGGTAATTTTGGAACTGTGCTGTAAATAGTGATCCTTGTAAATAAATTGTGCTTTTTATTGCTCTGCATCGTGTTTTCATCGGATACTCTCAAATCTACGAACCCGTATAACGCAACATTATTTAGAAATGCCGAAACAGGAATGTTTGTCTCAACGGTTGCGGAACGATAATGGTGGTTCCAAAAATAAAAGCCGGTTAAGGACATACACACGCACACACACACGTGCCATAGGTACAGAAAGATATGTATGTTGTGTGAGGTATTAACTCATAGATTTTTTTCGATGTATGAAATATGTTTTACAGAAACGTGAAATTCTAAAATATTCTTTCTTATTATGTACTTAGGTTATGGAAAAATTTATATGTTTTTTGTTTATTGATGTTCCTCGTGTATTTTCTAGTCAATATGCTTAGATTAGACAATCTAGAGCATTTATAAAATCAACTTCTGTTTATTTTCGATATGACTATTGTATTTTTAATGTTACCAAATCTGGATAATGATATCAAGCTTACATTTACGCATTGTTACAATTTCATTCGAACGAAAATATCTTCTCTTTCATGACATTAACATAGAGTTCTTCTGAATTACCATTACTGGAACTTAAATGTATATATTCACATTGAAGACAAAACTTAAAGTATACGATTTTCAGAAGTTGCGATTTCTCTGTCCAGAACAGCGCAAAATCTTGAAAAATCGACATTCAAACGTCATAGAATAAATCACCCCTGATACTGGCTTCATTTCCCGTTTATGTACGTTTAACAATCTTCAAAATGAATATTATTTTGTGAAATTGAGAAGTAATTAACGGCAATATAGCAATAAGAGGAATCTACCCTTTCACTTTATCTAGTCTAATCAGGACTCGTAAACATTATTACGTTTACGTAATACGTAACGTAATAATTATAAGTTACGTAATAATTATACGTTTACATTATTCTTTCGTTTGGCGACAACGTCTGATTCCAAAACATTTTGCGTTTTCCCGCAGTGTAACATGTATACTAGCCAGTTTCCCTTAGAAAGTCTTTCACGGAGACACCCCTCCTATTAGGCAGATAGCCGTAGAGTGCTTTGCCGTAATTTCAATAAACCAAAACAAACCAAATCCTTATTTCGAGGGTTAAATGAGGTTAAAATAGAACGCGATGTAAATATTAGCGCACACACCTCGGCCCAGTTTGGCAATTTTTTTCAGAAGACTGTTTGGTTAGTTTACTTAATTATATTAAAGCATGCTAGAACGGTATGTTTAACCAAAGGGATGCCTTCGTGGAGGGCATTATAAGGAAAAATGGCTCTTATCCAAGTTACGCATGAGGAAAACCACAAAAACGCCCATGCACCCAGCCCGTTCGCGTGAATCGAACAAAAGTCAAGGTATGGGCGTTCAATCATTTTACTTCTGGACCGCCAGTTGGTTTTTACCGCAGAAAATAGTGACTTATAACTGTAAAATACATTATATACATGCATACATACTTTACGATTAAATTAAGTATATATCCCTAAAATGAATAAATAAACGTTACGAGTATGTTTTTCTTTATGTTGTTTTGACGGAAATTTCGAGGCAATGGCATTCGTATCAAAATAGAAGCAGTTCTTTCCTTTAAAGATTTTTTGAAAAAAATACTGTATTTCTGGAAAAATGTTGCCGCAGTTTTTTCCACTACATAGACAGACAGCCTACAAGTGCTCGGTTATAATAGAACTTAAGACCAAAAGTATATCACGATTTCTTTTTAACTACCGCTGCAACTTAAAAATTCTTCACCCTCTATTAAAACATAAATGATGAAAAATAATAATTAAATGCCTTTTTAGAATTTTTTAAAACTAGACGCGTTTTTATAAGCTTTTTTTAATTCACTCGCGGTGTCTGTCGCTAACTTCAAAATTTCGCCATCGATTCTTTAAATTCTTTACCAGGTAAGCTATGGAGTTCCAATTCAGCGACATATTTTTACTCCCTTCTACGAAGTAAGGGAGGTATTGTAATAGCGAAAATTCTCGGGTGTCTATTCCAACGAAAATATCTATTTTGGCAGCTATCAAATGCAATTTAACGATGTTTTTGCGTGACATCTGTACGTAAGGACAGAATAAACGACTCTTTTTCCCAAAATGAAAGGAATTAAAGGATTCAGAAGAGATTTTTTCGGGCCGTCTGTACGCACATATGCCAGTATGTCGCATAACTCAAAAACGAGTAGTCTCAGAACTTTGAAATTTTGTATATATATAGCAATGCTATAACATGTAGCTGTGAACCTCCCTTTTTGGTGGTGCACAACTACATGTTGTAGCATTGCTGTTGTTTTTTATTCTTATATGTTGGTAAATTGTGAATTTTCTGCTTTAATAATGACTGACTTATGTTGTTATCTTCCTGTTAAGGTTTTTATGACTTTAGTTAATCTGCATGCAATGGTTGTAGAATTAGAAGAATAGTGAATTGTGTCACTTTCGACACCTTCAGTGTCTTTTTGCCGAACGGAACCAAAAGTAAACTTTCAGTTTTGTGTACCGAAAAATCTGCCTTCGAATGGATGGTCGAATTGCTTGTTTTTGCGCAGAAAATAATTTTATTCTAAAAATTGGTTTTTTAATTGTTTTAACTGTATTTGATGTTTTATATTTTTCTATAGTTTCCAATTTTTAATAAATATATTTTGAGGTTTCATGTGTTTTTGCCTTGTCGCGAAGTTTAAGTTTAAATGAAATGCAAGAGAAAATGCGTATAATTTAATATTCTGTACAAGGAAGTTATGTGGTGTACAGGTCAAATTTTTTAAAATGTGATTTAGAATTTTTACTCTAAAAACGCATTAGCCCAAATGGGCTATTAGTCTCCAAACGGAATTTTCCGCTGAATCAGAATAAACGGCGGATCACTTTCTTAATTGCTGCCGACAAATAATATCGACCTGTATTATTTTTTAGAAATTAAATAATGGACGAATTTGGAAATATGTAATGCCTGAAAATGGAACCCCGAATTTGAATTTAATTTCGAAGGATGTTATTTACTACTTCTTCCACAGGTGAGGCCAAGGGATCTCCTACAAAGTACTCGATTTCGGCGGACCGTGTATGTTAAGTGCCCCATGTCACAAAGATATCTGTACGCTTCTAAACATAAAATGTTTTTTCGGGACTCAAACACAGAACCAATCATGCGTAGAAGAGAACAATAAGTATTATACTGATCAGTACGGCTTTTATAGATGTTAGAACATTAAGGTGGTCTTTGACTGGGCTGTCAGACTGGAGGCTCTGTTCACGACTGGTGGTTATTCATAATCGCAAATGCGTATTTGGGATTTGTTTTAACTTGTCAGTAACTGAAAAATGTAAACTATGATTTCTGTAATCAGTAATTTTTCCGTAAAATCATAAACGCATGGGGAAATTGAAAAACAACAAAAAATTCGGTTATAATAGAACTTAAGACCAAAAGTATATCACGATTTCTTTTTAACTACCGCTGGAACTTAAAAATTCTTCACCCTCTATTAAAACATAAATGATTAAAAATAATAATTAAATGCCTTTTTAGAATCTTTTAAAACTAGACGCATTTTTATAAGATTTTTTTTAATTCACTCGCGGTGTCTGTCGCTAACTTCAAAATTTCGCCATCGATTCTTTAAATTCTTTACCAGGTAAGCTATGGAGTTCCAATTCAGAATTTTGTAAGGGAGGTATTGTAATAGCGAAAATTCTCGGGTGTCTATTCCAACGAAAATATCTATTTTGGCAGCTATCAAATGCAATTTAACGATGTTTTTGCGTGACATCTGTACGTAAGGACAGAATAAACGACTCTTTTTCCCAAAATGAAAGGAATTAAAGGATTCAGAAGAGATTTTTTCGGGCCGTCTGTACGCACATATGCCAGTATGTCGCATAACTGAAAAACGAGTAGTCTCAGAATGTTGAAATTTTGTATATATATAGCAATGCTATAACATGTAGTTGTGAACCTCAATTTTCCGTGGTGCACAACTACATGTTGTAGCATTGCTGTTATTTTTTATTCTTATATGTTGGTAAATTGTGAATTTTCTGCTTTAATAATGATTGAATTATGTTGTTATCTTCCTGTTAAGGTTTTTATGACTTTAGTTAATGTGCATGCAATGGTTGTAGAATTAGAAGAATAGTGAATTGTGTCAGTTTCGACACCTTCAGTGTCTTTTTGCCGAATGGAACCAAAAGTAAACTTTCAGTTTTGTGCACCGAAAAATCTGCCTTCCTGCAGGATGGTCGAATTGCTTGTTTTTGCGCAGAAAATTTTGGTTTTTGCGCAGAAAATTTTGGTTTGGGAAAATATTCTAAAAATTGGTTTTTTAATTGTTTTAACTGTATTTGATGTTTTATATTTTTCTATAATTTCCAATTTTTAATAAATATATTTTGAGGTTTCATGTGTTTTTGCCTTGTCGCGAAGTTTAAGTTTAAATGAAATGCAAGAGAAAATGCGTATAATTTAATATTCTGTACAAGGAAGTTATGTGGTGTACATATCAGATTTTTTAAAATGGGATTTAGAATTTTTACTCTAAAAACGCATTAGCCCAAATGGGCTATTAGTCTCCAAACGGAATTTTCCGTTGAATCATAATAAACGGCGGATCACTTTCTTAATTGCTGCCGACAAATAATATCGCCCTGTATTATTTTTTAGAAATTAATACTAATCATGGAAATAAATTTTCCAAACGGAAAATGTAATTTTCTTGTAAATTCTGGCAAAAAAGTTGGCGCCACTACCGAGAAGGAAAAACATTAAAAAAAATCAAATAACAATTGAAAGCGAAAGCCAGATAAGTATTGAAACCTGCGAAAGGTACGGAGCCTAGAAAGTATTAAAATTCAAGCAAACTTCCAAGTGATCAAGTATACGTTGAAAGGACGAAAAAGAATAAAACACATTAAAAATTAAAATAAGCCTTCCAAACGAGAACTCGAACCTTCCGAAGATCAGAAATCGTAGAACACGATAAGCAATTAAACACAGGTATAACGGTAACACACATCTACAAACGATCACACCTGAAAAGATCTAAAAATTTAAAAACAAGTACTAATAAGTCAAATATACCTTCCAAACGAAGAAAAGTACCTGCAAACGATATCGAGGAAAGAAACAAAACATCCAAACGATTTTACACACCTGCAAAGCATCCCGAAAAATGATAGATTTTAATAATTCAAATAAATCTACCGAACAAGAATATGCTGCTGCAAAATATACTGAACATGCTAAAAAGATCTTTAAAACGACTAAACAGTTACAAAAGATCCGAAAAAAAATATTAATAGTTAAAATAAATACACGAAACGAACACAACACGCACCTGCAAAAATATACGGACTCCTAGAACACACTAAAAATACAAACCATCACGCGCCCCTGCTAACAATCCGAAAAAATAGACCACACTAAAAATTCAATAAACCTTCCAAAGGAGCACACGCTTTTACAAAAGATACGAATTCCTAGAACATATTAATATATTACGCAAACCTGATGAACGACAACCAAACGTACAAACGATCGGAAAGAATAGAACATACGAATAATGCAAATGAGCCTTCCAAACGAGACACGCGGGAGCCTAGAACATAATAAAAATTCAAACATGCCTTACAAACGATTTAACGATTCGGAAAAGGATAGTATGTTACTCATTCAAATAAAGCTTCTAGACGAAAACACGAACCTGCTAAAGATGATAAATAATCTCAGAACATAATCATTTAAACACTCCTGGGAAATGATAACCGTCACCTGCAAACATTGCAAAAAAATAGAACATAATAACAGTTCAATTACATATTCCAAACGAAAATGTAGACCCGGAAACCTATAACATACTATTAATTTAAACACAACAGTCAAACGATAACTTACGTGTACAAACAATCCAAAAGAAGAGAACATATTAATAATTTAAATAACCTTCCAAACAAAAACACGTACCTGCAAACGATCGGAAAGAATAAAACATATTAATGATTCAGATAAAAGTTACAAACGTAAACACGCACCTGGCAGTTAATGTACGTACTAATAATTTAACCAAAATTTTCAAACTATTAAAAACACCTAGAATCGAACCGAGAGAATGGAACATTTTAACAACATTATTATAACTTTAAAATGAGTCTTATAAACCGAAACACTTACCTCCGAAAGATAATACGGAATATTCGAACGGAGATACGAAGCCTA
>KK112819.1:53579-95497 GCA_000611955.2 Stegodyphus mimosarum | reverse complement strand
AGATAGAAAAGATTTAAATTAAAATAAACTTGGTTAGTTTAACTAAAACCTTACAAATGAAATACTATAATGTTACTAACAAATTAAGTTGCAATTCTTTCGCTTACAACAAAGCACCGCTTATTGAATAAACTGGAAAAACTTATTCTGGATAACGTTTTTAATGATATACAGTTAGCTTCCTTTTCATAAAAAAAATCAGAGCTGTCTAACGAAATACTATAATGTTACTAATAAATTGAGTTCCATCTTTTTCTCTTGCAACAAAGCACTATTCTGAATAACCTTTTTCAAGTGATGTATAGTCAGGTTCCTTTTCATGAAAATCAGAGATGTTTATTTTCTTTAAGTCATTTTGATGCTATTTTTGAATACATTTTACATACACACATATATATGTCATATATCTTCTGAAACTTTCACTTTCGTTTAAATCCCATAAAGAAAATAATGCACATATTAAATTATGAAAAAAACTATCATTTTTTTACTTCCTTGTACAATTTAAAGGAAGTATCGTATTCACGAAAAATTCCGATTACGATATTTCAACGAAAATATCCGTTTTGACCGCTATCGAATGCAATTTAAC
The DNA here is from genome assembly GCA_000611955.2 of Stegodyphus mimosarum. Taxonomy (NCBI): domain Eukaryota; kingdom Metazoa; phylum Arthropoda; class Arachnida; order Araneae; family Eresidae; genus Stegodyphus; species Stegodyphus mimosarum. The sequence continues at coordinate 94,905 of KK112819.1, read as the reverse complement.
AATGTTTTAAGTGGCATCTGTACGTAAGGACAGAATAAAGGATCTTTTTCTCCAAAAAATTATAAAATGATTTAAAACGGATTCAAAAGAGATTTTTTCGTGGCGTCTGTACGTACGTAATTATGTATGTATCTCGCATAACTCAAGAACGAGTAGCCTCAGAACGTTGAAATTTTCTGTATAGGTCTGCTATAACATGCAGTTGTGCACCTTCCTTTTTGGTTGCAATCAGCCGCACCAAAAGTATATATATATATATATATAGTCGATTCCAGTTAATCCGATCACATCGGAAAGCGATCATTTTGGTCCTAATAACCGGCTGGTCCAATTACCCGAGCATCTCCTATGTTGTAAGACGGGACGTGCTATATGTAGCAAACAGTAAATGTACATGTAAATCATGTACTAAAATGTACTTATATGACCTTTATTGTACGGTACACATGTATGGCGAACATACATGTACAAACAAGGACTACAGTCGAACTTTTTCCATTGAGAAAATAAATTTAGAAACAAATTCTAAGAAACGATCTCAGCATGCGAAGCACAATAAAAATAAGCTCTTACCAAGTTCCACTCAACATTTGAAGAACTTATCCAATGCGATCTGACGCGTTCTCTTGAAGAATTGCACGTGAACGATATTTAACAGCAAAGGGACTGCCTTTATTTCCCTCCTGCATGAAATACCGGAGCAATCCTTGCATCCCGTGTTGTCACTTCTACCAACTTGCAACAACTTGCACCACCTCAAGAAGAAGCAGCACTTTTCTCGACTGGTGTTGTAGCTCTCTGGCCCAATCCTTCAGCCATTCTTTAAAAAGTTCAGAGGTCATCCACGCATTTCTGTTTGCACGATACAGAACTGGTAAACTGTCCATCCTAAGTCCTTTAAAGCAGCGAGGCTTAGTGCTTTTTCCTATAATCAACAGCTTCCTCTATTCCGCTCCTGACATGTTTGAAAAGCACAATACAGTTACGCTATCCATAGCTTTTTTGGAGCCAGAGAGGGCAACATGTTTGTAACTTAATCAGCCGCCCGGTGTAGCACGATAATACAGACCAGTTTCATCCACATTGTAGATGTCATCTGCTGAAAAATTTTGAAGAAGCTCGGGCAGTTTTGTTGATTTCCATTCTTCAGCACCTACACTATCAGCACTTTCTTTCTCGCCATGTGCCTTCTTTAATTTAATGTCATGTCTAGATGTCCATCGAGACAACCAAACGTCCGTAGCTTTAAAGACATCGTGGCCGAGCATTTTAGTGAGTTTTTCTGCTTTGCATTTTAACATTGGGCCGCTTACTCGCACAGCTCGTCCAGTAACATTGGCAAACCATTCATTAAGGGCTTCACCGACGTCTGGATCCTTGTCCTCGCGCTTCCGTTTTTGGAAGTTCCTCCTCGTCCTTCGCATTGTGCCCATTCTTCTCGTAGCTCATTCTCTTGTTTTATCAAGCGCAAAATTGTTGCAATCCGATAATTTTCACCAACCGACCTGACTAGTGTTCCATGTTTTTTGCTTGATCTTACCCAGGAAAACAATTTTTTCAGCTAACGTCAAGTCCAGTCATGGGATTTTGGCAGGGGAGACAAGTCCCGCGCACAGTTCACTGACTAAAGTGGTTTGAAGGAACCTTGGTATCTCGGGGTCAAGATGTTGAGGTCAAGAGGGAGTTAAATTCTCGCTATTCAAAGCTTTGGCACTAAAATCATTTCAAAAGAGTGGTGAAATATTAACTTTCTCGTGTAAACTTTAATCAAACTGTAATTTGACAGGCGGGAATTCCTTTCAGGTGGAGCCTGACACTCTACTGTTCATTTCCTCGAAACTAGGAGGCGCAGTGGGACAATAACCTCGCTGGCGGTTACTAGTGGCTATTTAAGAAAGATCAGAGAAAAGAGTGCGCGTGTTCACCTCCCATTGATTTTGCTCTTGTCATGCACTTTATGAAATTCCTGACCTTTGATAAAGCATTCTCTTCGCGAGCGCAGCTACCCATATGTCACGGACCACCTGTACATTCGCTGTACACGGCCGACTTGTGGCTTCTGTTTCTTATTCGCTCTCGCTTTTTTGGTCCGATTGAACGGAATTTTGGTCCATATAAGCGAAAAATATTAGGCAAGTACATAGGATTTGTTTCGGTTCTTTAGGATTCGGTCCGAAAAAGCAGGTGGTCTCATTCTCCAGTGGTCCAATTAACCGGATTCGACTGTATATACACAGGTGTGCAAAAATTAAGGACGAGACGGTTTTTTCAATATAACTTTCAAATTTGGAAAGAGCTTTCCAAATCAACACATTTAATACCGTAAGATCCTCAATACGTAAGGACATGAGTAATGTAAGCAACACTTACTAAAAGAGAAATCAGAGGGATAAAAAGAAGCTTTATTGAAAATGTAGCATGGAGCTCAATGCGACTGAAGGCTGAAACATCCCTGTGATGGGTGTCCAGCAAGAAACATCCGGTTAGGGGATATGATCTCCCCCGACTGCTAGGCAGGTTTCACATCATTTGTGCATGCTGGATATGTGGTTGTTAATGAGCTGTTGAGACAGTGCTGCTCGTTCCTCTTGTAGCACCAATCGCAGTTTCGGAATCGTTACTGGCGATAAGTTACGTGCTGCCACGGGTCTCCCTAGTAAGTTCCGTACATGCTTGACGGGATTTAGATCCAGACACCTTGCCGACCAATCCATGTGTTCAATATCTTCACTCTCCAACAGCTCTTCGACAGTAACTGTGCGATGAGGTGGAGCGTTGTCGTCCATGAAGAGGAACTGAGGACCCATAGCCCTTGTGAAAAGACGCATGTAAGGAAGAAGAACCTCGTTACAATAGCAGTCCCAGGTGACGAACCTCCTTGGGAGATATGAAGGTCGGTCCGGCTACCAAGCATTATGTCTGCTCGAACGAGAACTCCGCGACCTCCAAAACAGTCCCTTTTGATGATGTTGAAGGGGTTATTGCGTGTTTCCCTCTCTGTCCAGATGTGTATGTGTCTAGAATCGCAACTCAGACTAAATCTGCTCTCATCTGTAAAGAGTACTCGTCCCCATTCATTGTCTCTCCAATTCCGGTGTTCCCGGCACCACAGAGAACGCCTTCTCCGATGGGCAGGCGTTAGAGGTAAACACCGTACAGGGCGTCGTGCAAACAGACCACCACCGTGCAGTCTTCTGGCCACGTTAAAACGCGATATCGGTCGTCCAGTCGCCTGTGTCGTGTGTCTAGCGATTTCTCCCGCTGTCTGCCGCCTGTTTCTTCTGGCCTGTAAGGCAATATACCGGTCATCTGCGGGTGTGAACCCTCGTGGACGACCACTACTAAACCCCCGGATAGCTGTTGCTGTAGTTTGAAATTGTCTCCAAAGTCGTGAAACGATGCTATGAGCAATTTCGAACTCTGCAGCCACACTTGTCACACTGAGGCCTTCCTTCAACTTCCCAATGATTCGACCTCGGGTAAAAGCATCCAGATGTCGTCTAACAGACTGATTATTCGCCATTTCTCGCTGAGGCAGCAACTCGGTGTGATTTTAACTGCTATACGGCGTGCAATCTCTTTTTGCCCGAAATACTGATCTTACACCGACAGCATGCTTTATACTACTCAGACACTCCCCCATTACGTCTACCTGCATGTCTGCGCATGTGCTACCGTACATCACCTTACTTAATCTCCTGATTGGTCTTTCTGTCCGCTCTGCCTCTTTGTTCAGCTGATATGGTAATTTTTCGACTTCGTCCTTAATTTTTGCACACCAGTGTATATATACCCACTTTGTTACTTGGCTCAGTGAGATCAGTTTTTATAAGTTGGTAAATTGTGCATTTTTTGCTTTTAAATGATTGAATTGTGTTATTCTTATATTCCGGTTAAGGTTTTTATGCCTTTAGTTCATCTGCATGCAATATTTGCAAAATTATCAACAATTTAAAAGTTCTTTAAGTGCGGCTAAGCCTATTTTTTACCATAGCAGGCATATTTGTTTGCATTTGAAAATTAGCGGAATAATGAATTAATTGTTTCCGCACCTATAGTGTCTTTTTGCCGTGGGGACCAAAAGGAAAGTTTTAGTTTTGTGCGCCGAAAAATCTGCCTTTTTGCCTTCTGGCCGAATTGCTCGTTTTTGCGTATAAAATGTAATTTTAATTGTAAAAATTGTTTTTTAATCGTTTTAACTGTACTTGGTGTTTTATGTTTTCCTATATCTTTCAATTTTTAATGAAAATATTTTGGGTTTTTATGTATTTTTTTCCTTGCCGCGAAGTCAGAACTGAATTAACTGAACGAGAAATATATCTCTAATGAAATTCGAGGAAATAAGTGTTTCGTATTAACAACAAATATTGTCACCAGTCGGTCTCGGACAGAGGAGAATGTTTACGAATAGCGCATGTTCATTAGTTAAAAGGCTCTGAATCGCTGTGAAAAACTGTTTTTTTTTCATTTAATTTCCTTTTTTTTTAGATTTATTTTAGTATATGAATAGAACATGTGGCAAAGATTAGATAATTCTTCGGATGGTGTAATTTTTACGCATTCTGAGTTATAAAATAAATGAGATGTAAGCTGTTAAATGAATCTAGCGCCTTAGTGTCGCTATGGTAAATAAATATAATGAATTTTTAAGAGTGCATTTACATTCTGTTATGTTTTATGCGCTATCGACGAAGTAGATTTAATTCAATTCAATAAGTTTAAATGAAATGTGGGAAAAATTGCGTATAATTTAATATTATGTACAAGGACTTCATGTGGTGCACACATCAGATTTTTTACCATAGCAGCCCTATTTGTTTACATTTGAAACTTAGCAGAATAGTGAATTAAGTCAGTTTCTGCACCTTTAGTGTCTTTTTTCCGAGTGGGACCAATAATTACCTTTCAGTTTTGTGCACAGAAAAATCTGCCTTCTTGCCCGCTGGCCGAATTGCTTGTTTTTGCGTAGAAACTCTATGTTGAATTGCAAAAAAAAAAAAAAATTAATTGCTTTTACTGTATTTGGTGTTTTATATTTTTCCCTAACTTTTTGCTCTTTAATAAAGATATTTTGAGGTTTTATGTATTTTTGCCTTCAGGTGAAGTGAGAACTGAATTAATTGAAGGAGAAATATATCTCTAATAAAATTCGAGGCAATAAGTTTAAATAAAATGCTGAAAAAAAAAGCGTATAATTTGATATTTCGTACAAAGGAAGTCATGTGGTGTACACATAAGGGTTTTTTTTATTAGCATGATAATTTAAATTATTTTCTGTTAGATGCCATCACAAAGACGCGCAGTAGCAAAAATAACATTAGAGTTCTGAAAGATATTCTTTTTCAGTTTAACTTACGAGCGTTTATAGAGCTTGAGTAGGTGAAGTAAATGTAATATCAAAAATATCAGCCAATCATTCCGGAGACAAAATTAGAAATTTTATTTTATGTAAAGGAAGGCCAGAGATTTTAGTTTAAGGAGGTCGTCATGTTAAAGATAATATTTAAAATATATTTGCAGAGGTACGTTAATTAATGCATAAATTTACATGCTGTATACTTAAAACTTTGGTTATTATAGGTGCTAAAAAATAATATTCTCAAGAAATTTAATGTCTTTTATTCACATTCAGACAACAGAATGCTGCATCGTTATATTTTGAAAGCACTTTAATTTTCCGTGTCTTCATGTATTAATATGAACTTAGTCAATAATTTACATGATTACTATATTTGTATTTAAACTTTAAATCTTCACAAAGGAATTAAAGACTTCTTTCCATGGGCTTTTGTGATAGCAGGACATTTTGTTGCATATCTAGCTTTCGACTTCTCCTAAACGGTAGAATTTAATGTTTTCAAGTATTTCAGACTGCTTAATATTTTTCAAAACAATAAAATTTCAGCAATTTTTTCTTAACTGTAAAAAGTTGTATTATTTAATTTGCGTGTTAGTCCTTTACTTTCTAAATTTTATATACATATTATTATGAAGCTATGTAAAATAGCTTTAAAATTTCTTGCAAATCTCTAAGGTATTTAATCTTGCAGTCATTTAAACTACAACGTTAGTAAAAATAATTTGGTTTTAAATGTATCCGATAATATTTCCCGTAATTTTAAAAATTATATAAATTCCTTATAAATGTATGACAATATATGCAAAGAAAAAAATGAAAAACTTACAGCTAGATTTCTGAACACAATAAACTTATTTAAAATTATTCTTCTTCAAAACTATAATTCTTCGAAGGAATTTAAATGTATGGATACTAATTTATAAACTTCATACAGATTGTAAGCAACTGAAATATTACCACACTAAATTATCTAATAACTGAGCCTTCTACATTCACAAATAATAGGAAAATTAATTTCGGCTTATTAAAAAATATAATTTATATAGGTTTAAAAATATTATTAAAGTCTTTACCACATTTGTTACAACACTCGTTATATGAAAACTTTTTAACGAAAGCCTAAAACAAACCATCGAAAATGAATAAGATCAACACAATCAAATTACTACAAAGACGAAGCTCTTCCTTTTAATTAAATAGGTATTTATTCATTTATTAGTCGAAAAATAAAAAACAAATTGCTAAATAAATAATTTTTTCCTGTCTTTCGACTGTACTTGCCATGATTGCTTTCTCAGTTAAACGCATCATACATCGCACCATATTAATTCAGAAATCAATAATTTAATATCAAATTTCCATAAAACATTTTCATCATAAGTTACTGAATCTCAGGAAAATGCTATTTCTTGAGTTTTTACATTTAGTAATAAAGATGCAGAATTGTTTTCCCGTGGTCTAGAAATGAAACATCGTAAGTTTCTTAAATGTGCGTTGTAATATAAGAGTAAAATATCATCATTTGCTTTCCTTTTCTAGGGGGAGGGGTAAGAGTAAATCGTAAGTACATACGTCTGCAGCTATCTTATGTCAAACACTACACGGGACAGGGCCCAACAGGGAAGCCTCCTTATTAGGCGGGAGGTGGATCGTTCTGTCAAAGGTTAACGAGAGGTAGGAAATATGTCAATCATGCTACTGCCCCAGGCCGCACAAACTAGGCTGACTTTAAAGTGTTTCTTTCTAGCCACTGCTGAACTGGGCGACTAGGGTCACCATTCCTGGCCCTCAGAAACCAAAGAAACAAATGATGGAAACGTTGAAAACCTGGAAATTTTAACTTATCATCAAGCACGCTTCTACCAATATTACGTATGCCAATACCCGTCCCCTGTAGACCAGCCGCATCAAACGGAGAACAAAGGTATTTCCTCTCTCTTTATCTGAGGCGAGCCGACTACCTGACGGAGTACAAATATATTAGCTCTCTCCTTACAGGTTCGGAGTCTTCCCCTATCCTCCGTGGTCCAGTAGTATGGAATGATCTTCCCTGCAACAGACTTCTCTGCACAGACTGGCTGATAATTGTGATTCCCTTTGCCGATACTGCCAAGATACAGATCTGAGCCAGTAGAATAAATGACTTCATTATTTTATTTATTAAATGCTTGGCTATTGACTGTCAGGTCATTAGGCAACGAGCTCTCTAGTTCTTCTATACAATACAGTCCAAACTCTTTAAGTGCAGAACACACGTCCAGATGAACAGCTTCCATGACTTGTCCAATCACAGAAACTACATAAAGGTGAAGAAGTCAAATTAAAACGAAACAAATGAGCACCAAGGCAGTCATGTCCAATCAATAGTCTAAACTCAGCCACAACAGCAGCGCGTGAAGAGCCCGAGACAGTCAGCATTCAATATCCCTCTCCATGAATTATTTTCAAAAGCACTAACAGCAGCATTACAAAAAGATTTTTATAAAATAAATTTTTATAAATAATTTTTATAAATTTATAAAATTTTTATAAATTTCAAGTTTAGCAGAATGAAGAGATAGGTCTCTGGAAGACTTTCCGAAAATACCCGTATCTTTTTTTATAAAAGGTCTGCCATCTCATTTCCCCAATGGTTACAATGTGATGGCACCCAATGGAAAACAATCCTTGTCTGAATTCCCCTCAACAGTGCCCTGCAGCTCTGGACAGGAGCACTTTTCTAGGTTTTCCTAGGTTACTCACTAAGACCTGAAGAGCAGAACTTGAGTCCCATAAAATTCCAACTTGGTGAAGAGGAGAAAAATATACTGACTTCATTATTAAGGTATTATTTTATGCAATTTATATCAATTTTATGAAAAGTAACTTATTTTAGTTTTTATTTCTTTTTACTTTAACATAATATTTAAATGGCTAACTGGTTTTTGTGTATACCTTATAAGGTATTTCTCCCGCCTTTGTCGCATGCCTTCGTGGTGTAGTGGTCAGCATGCTCGACATGTATTCGAGAGGCCCGTGGTTAAAATCCCGACGAGAGCAATGCTCATTTTTCCCATCTCCTGCTTCCAAATAACCTAATGACTCTAAAGTGGCGCCGGCATAAAGAAAAGTGGTGGATGAAGATTCTCCACCACCGGGATTTGGAGAGTGGTTTTGGGTTTTGGGTTCGAGTCCTGGCGAGAACATTGCTCATTTTTTACATCTCCTGCTTCCGAAATAACCTAATGTCTCTACAACCTTAAAAGCTATAATACATTTTAAATGCAAAATGTCTCAGTTGCATCAAACTATTACAATACAATGTTTTGAACTGAAATGCGTGCGTCAATTCCTTGAAAAATTGAAAAGAAAGTACTGGCAGTTCATTTCAGTTGAAATTTTCGTCTAGCAGCTATCTTTCTCTTACACTTAATTCTAAAACTCAAATTAATATTTCAGTATTAAGGATTATTTTATAAAATTTATATGAAGGTAAAACTTTCAAAACGACTAGCTGCCTAAGATACTTATTATCAAAAAAGAAAATATATTTAGTGATTTTGATAAATCAAGCAAATGCAATTTCACAGGTCTAGGCATTAATTAATAATAATAGAGATAAAGAACTGCTTTATTGCACCTAAATCGCTCCATTTTCCATTATTAACAGAAAAATTAAATTTTATAAAAAAATTAAACATCTTACGCTTTGCAGGATGGGAACACATTTTTTTAATCTCCGAGTTTTCTGATAAAATATGAAACATAAATTGCTTACATTTTGAAAAGTGGCAACACATACACAGTCGTAAAATTTGTTAATTAAAATGTCATTAAATTCGCAAAAAATATGAAATAAATCAGAACCCAATCCAAAATTTCAAGGTGCCCATGCTAAACTATTTTAAGATTCAGTAAAACCTTCAAACACGCAAAAGTATAAACCATCGAACCTTACCATATCACAATGCAATCCTATTCGGGTCGTGTAAGGATAGTTCGGTAGGGCAATTACCTTTAACAATGATCTTCTCTTCAGATAGGAATATGTTCTTCAACAATATTCAAATTCCGAATTTTAAGTAGAAGAACCATCACTATGCCATTTGTCATGATCAAATTTCTGCATTAATGTCTTTGAGAACACGTCAAAGCAGTGTAGATCGTTGCAACGGACACTTTTGGAAACTAAATATCGCTGAGTTTTACAGACTCGAAGAACTGGACAAAAAGAATTCTAATATTTCTTGTTGTGTTGTTATAATCCATGCGTGGCTAGATTTAATCTCTAGTCATACTTTGGTAATCTCATATTATCACCATAATCTGTAAATGTCTATTCACAGACCTTAAACTGCATTGATTATCCTACTATGCTATGCACATCTTATTATCCGTTAAGTGATACTATCAACAGAACGAAAAAACTTTAACAAACAATACTGAAAACAAAAGTTAAATAATTTTCCAGATAGAATCTTAGATTTTCAAACAGCTTAAAAAAACTTTTAGTTTTGTAAAACTTTGTCTTTATTGCAGTTTAATGCGCATTCCTATTGACCACCAATTTTTCATGCCTGATCTCTAGTTGATATACATTAATGAAAAATAACTTTCAATGAATAAAATTATTTTCTTCTGTATATTACTCATAATAATTTCAACGTGTCTTTCACTGATGCTGAATATAAATGTGTATATTGTTGAGAAAAAAGGTGTAAGCCGGGTGAAATTTCCTTCATGCTTGTTGTAAACTTATATCCAAGAGCAAGTTTCAGAAATGGTGAACATCAAATCACTGCCATGCTTTTGTAATAAATTTAAATTAAAATATCAGATTTTACTCGATACAGAGAGTCTGAATAGGATGAAATCCATGAATACGAAGTTTTGTTATAAATGAACTGCACATGCTGTCTTATTTTTTAAATTTCCCTTTTTCATGAGTGCTTACGGAAATAAAATTTCAAAACTTAAACAACAATATTAATAGAATTTTATGCAAAGGTTCGAGAATTTTTACCTCCTCAAATCGGCAAACCATTTTACTCAGAAGGCCAAAAATCTGAAGTATTCTGACTTTGTAGTGTTTTGGCGCAGAGGACAAAAATACAGATTCATTGTGGTATCAAAGCGTTCTCGTCTTTTATTTTACGTGATATATGCAGAGCGCTAATCAAAACTTCCATGTCATTTTTAAATTATTTATTTTTTATAAAAATGCCTTTGTCGAGTTAAACTAAAACCCAGACAGAAGTTAGCGGTGGCACTTGTACACTATAAAAAATATCCTCTTTCGTTCAGGGCTAGTCTTAGAAATCTGAAGTGCACTTTCTGAACAAACACTTGTCGACTTTCCTCGCGTTTTATATGTTATATTACAAGTAAAATTAAGCTCAAACATAGGGAAATTCCAACTATCTTTCTGCTTTCAGAATATTTAGGCTGTTTTCCTTTCATTTGGTTTTATAGCTTCATGGCTAATGTTCTTAAAGTTTTCTTCCTTGATCTAAAGAATAATTTGCTTTCTCTATAGAACTAAGCATTTCAGCAAACACTAGTAAATCTGAAAAATGGGTTTCATTAAAAAGTAAGGAGATAAAGATAATCCAAATCAGCACTTCACAAAGTGCGATCATCCAATGGAAAAAAAACGCAACATTTGAGAATTAAGCTCAGTATCCTATATAATGATAGAATTGTAATTTTTTAAATATATCTTTCTAATTAAAATAAAAATTATTATCGAAAGTAATTTTGCAATTATACATAAATCTACGTGAGTAATTCCATGGGCGTATGAGTAATTACAATATAATTTAATTACATTGATAATACATTTTCATTAATTCTAGCTGAAATCAGCTTAAAGATAATGTTAAAAATTTTGCACATAAATGAATAATTTTATTAAAATTATATGTGAAATTGTAGTTTTTTGTTTCTTTGTTTGTTTACTTCGTTAAAATGAATGTTTGAAATGTTTGAAAGAGACTAAGCTTTGCCGGAGAAATAAGAATACGGGGGCAAGCCTCTTTAACGTTGAGCCCTATGCATATAATTGATACTGCAATTGAAAAATTATATTTGATCTCTATATGTAACTATAGACATGTCCTGCCCTTATGTGTAATTTTAATCGTACAGCCTTCCAGTAATTTCGAGAAGCGAAAGGTTCTAGGGATTTCTCGGCAGCAGGTTGAAAACTTTTCAAGACCGTAGAGAACATTTGCTCTCAGTTGTTTTTATTTCAGAGCTCAATTCGTAGTAAATGAGATATCAGTGAGAGCTTCGCCTTTAAGATATGGCTTTGCATCTAAACTCATCTTGTATTGCGTTGTGTTTAACGGTTTTAGCAGTTTGAAGTGTAACTGCTGATTATAATATGTCATACTAAGAAGATCTGCACGAGTATTTTTGTGGAATGTTCCAGAACTGTAAACTGGAAAAATAAATTTAACCAGTCTATTATCAGTTCAGGGTGCATTCAATCCATTATGAATCCGTACGCAAGCAACAATTTTTGATATCAGAAGTGGAACATGCAAACCCTAGTCGGACCGTCTTTTATTCTGATAGACAGGATGACAAGAGCGATGAAAAAGCAACTAAGACAGCTTGTGGCAACCTTTGCTGCATTCAACGATTAGATGAAATCTGTTAAAAAGGGATGAAAGCGAGACAAGGGAAGATGAAAGCTAAGAAGAGATAAAAACGGGACAATAGGAGATGAAACTGGGCTAAGAGAGATGAAAATGGGCAAGAAATGATGATAGCGGGCAAGACGAGAAAAAGTGGGCCAAGAAAAGGTGGAAGATGTTTTCAGATACATTAAAGAAGATATAAAAAGCAGGCTAAGAATCTGTTTAGGAAGAAAGAAAGCTGTGCATTAAAAGATGGAAAAGGCCTTCAAATTAGTTCAAGAAAGCATTGAAGCAGGTTAAGAAGAAATGAAAAGAAAAATTAGCTCCATAATAGAAAACAAATTCGAGGCTATGGAAGGCACAATAAACACAGATAAAAATAATGTTGGAGAAATTCAAGGAAGAGTTTCTACAGCCGATTAACCAATCGGAGAAAGAATTACTGCTGTTGAACAACAAATCAGAGAAAGAGTTTCTTCTGTCAAACAACAAATTGAAAAAAGGAGTTTCTAGCAAGTACTTGGGCCTCTCCATTGTCTTTGCCAGATGATTCGATGTTAGATTTTGGCGTTGACTATAACTGGCTGAACAAGATCACGAAAAAAGACAGCTCTCTCTCCCTAGAACTGACGAGATTCTGGACACTAGGAAAACGCTTACTTTCTGGAAGTGGAAAATACGTGAAAGTAAGTGGTTGAACAACAAATCGATAAGAGAGTTTCTGCGGTCGCCAAAGACGTTGACAGCTTTAAAAAAATCAAAGCGATGTAGGAAGCTTTCTTGAATCGATTTAAAGCTGTCCACTTATGATGGAAAAACCTCTTGTGCATAGACTAGATAAGTACATAAGACTCAGCCCTCTATAGTGGCGAAAGCAAATTGATTAAATTCCCAAGCTTAGGGCTGCCATCTCGCCACTTCTCTGAGAGCAGACGCAGCGGATATCCTTCAAACTCTTCCCGAATACCAGAGACTAAATTTATTTCGAAGCTCTATCCGGCGCGTAGGAGCTGCGCTTTAGCGAGAAGTGTTAATAGAAGTGCTTCAGTTAAAAATCACCGACGGAAGCCCTCGAAAATACTCCAGGAGTTCGCCACGGATGTTGAAACCCTGTGCTCCAAGACGTCGCCAATTGCTGAACAGGAAGATGTAGGAAAACTTCTAAAGAACATGCAAGAAAGCTACGCTATCAAGCCTTCATCAAGGCCTTGGGTCTCTTCATCGTCTTCATCAGAATAAAAGACAGTCCTCCGATTAGATTTTGCGTTGACTATCGCTGGTTAAACGAGGTTACGAAGAAAGACAGCTTTCTCTTCCTAGAACTGACGGCATTCTGAACACTACTAAAACACTTATTTTCTGGAAGTAAGTGATTTTCGACGCTTGAATTAAGGAGTGGGTATGGGTAGATAGTAATACACCCTAATGAATGAAAAAATATAGCATTTACTTCCCGACAAGGACTTCGGCAGTTCAATGTGATAATTTGTGACTTTGGCAGTAACCGTTTGGGTTACTTAACACGCCGGCAATTTTCGAACGCCTTATTGAGACCGGGCTAAGAGGTCTTTCCTACAAAGCCTGTCTGATATACATGGATGGCATCCTCATCATCGTCGAGAAAACTTTTGAAGGCATTTAGCAAATCTTAGAAAGGTGCTTCATAAACTGAAAGAAGCCAATCTAAAGTTCTGTTCCGCCAAATGTAAATTATTCAGACAAGAAGTGACTTACGTCGGACATGTCATCCCTGCCGAAGGCATGAGCACTGATCCTGAAAACGTGTGGGCAGTTAAAGATTCGAGATGCCCCGAAATGTCAATCAACTGAAAACTTTCCTGGGGCTTTGTACCTACCATAAAAGATTTGCGAAGGACTTTTTATCCGGCGCAAGACATCTTTCTTTCTTCATGACAATGATGAGAGCAATAAGAGTGCCGGTGTTATTTCGTCCCAGTTTAATTACATCGTAATTTAATTACGTTGATAATGTATTTCATTAATTTTAGTTGAGTTCCGTTTAATTATAATTTTATGAACATTGTATATAAGTAAATAATTTTCATGACATTACATATGAAACTGTAGTATTTTTCTCTATAATGCAACATGACATGCTTGTAAGGCAAGAAGCTTTTCCATAGGAAAACGAATACAGAGTTAAATCTATTTAACACTGAGTAAATGGCTATTTTGCTAAATTGGCGAGATACTGCCAAGGTGGCGTTGATTTTGGTGACTACTTTTTGTCGCCAGTTTGGCAAGAAATTGTCAAAAGTCACGAAACTTGGTTACCATTTGGTGACATTTCAGTCCAGTCCCTATTTAACTATTTAACTATTTTGATACTGTAATTGAAAAAGTATAACTGATCCTTATATGTAACTGTAACTGTGTCCGGCCCTTAGAAGTAACTTTAACCCTATATGTCTTCCAGTAATTTCAAGAAGCTACTAGAGATTTCTTAGCGGCCGGGGAAAACTATAAACCGGAGACGGACCGAAGACTGGACTACTCTCAGTTACTGTTAGTTCAAAGCTGAATTCGGTGTATTGAGATATCAGTAAAAGCTTTGCATTGCGTTGTGTTTAACGTTCTTAGAAGTCTGAAATGAAACTACTGATTGTGCTCCGTGATACTGAGAAGAATTTTACGAGCATTTGTTTGGAATGTTCCAGGACTGTAAAGTGTTCCTTCTGGTAAAATAAATTTTGTCAAGTTATCATCGCTTCTGTGTGCATTCAGCGTACTACAAACCAGTTCGTACACAACATTATTAACTTGAGTCTTTTTTTTTCTCAAATATTTTCTTATGAGTCCCTCTACCATGTCTAAAATTTACCATTTCCTTTAAGAACATGAATATATCAAAGGGGAAAACATATACCTGCGAAAAACAGAAATTAAAATTATTAAATACGCGTTATAATAATCTTTGTTCATAAGACTTTCTGTCTACAGATGTTCTTTCTGTTTACAGATGCTCCCGATGAACCAATCTGTAGCAATATCTGAAGAAGCATATAGAATTCCAGAGAAACGAAGTCATTGATATCATCATTACTTTCCGCTTACAACTGCAAGAAGTACACAATTTCTCTTTATACGCGTCCCATTCACACACATACAGAGACACACAAAAGCAGATCATGACGTACTTTTAATTTTAAAAGACAAAAAAGTAATCAAATATTTTTCTGCACAGCTATATATTCCGAGCAGATATTACACAAAAGAAGGTTGCATTAATGCATTAAGCTCAGTAAAAAAATTCTGCTTTTTACATAAAATTCTTAGTGAAGCCCAAATGCACAAATGGCTTTAACAGAGTCATGGATTGACCAATCTGTTGGCCACAACGTCATATGCAGTATCACAAAAATACTAATCTGCGCAGTGTGGAACTTCTGAGAGCCAAAATCAAGATGCATCATTTTGATAGGAAAAACGAACGGAATACTCTAAAATTGGGGATATACGAACAGGACGAGTGTGCCAGTATACATTGTTCCAATAAGGTTATTCTTTAACTCTTAAGATACTTTCTGTTACTCTGAATTACCTGTTTATCAATATTCCAACATACAAAAACTCCTGCATGTATTCCATCCTAACTTTTCACATTTGTATGTGAGATAGCAAATTTTATACGTATTGTTTAAAGATTTGATTTGGAAAACACAATATAGTATTCAATGGGGAAAATGCTAAGTGGGTTTTAAACTGTTAAATGATAATACTTTAATAAACAGAAATATATTCCATTACTTCACGCAAAAATACACAAAGGTATTAGTAATTAATAGTTTCTTAACGTCTGCCCCCAAATTAATAAGGAAACTTGTATTAGTACACTTCTTCCTCCTTTCTGCATGCCTTCGTGGTGTAATACACACTCGGCGCGTATTCGAAAAGTTCAGGTTCGAGTCCCGGCAAGGACATTGTTCATTTATCGTGTTTCAAAAATCCTAATGATTCTACAGTGGCGTCCGAGCTAAAAGGTTGTGAATAATAATGCTTCACCACCAGGATTTGACGACTGGGTCCCCTAATCCCCAGATGCCGTTTAAAATAGGAAGTATAAAGGTACTTTCTCACTCCTTTCCGCATATCTTCGTAATGTAGCCATTAGCATACTCGGCGTGGGTTCGAGAGATGCAGGTTCGAGTCCCGGCAGAGGCACTGCATATTTTCACGTCTTCTACTTCAAAAAACCTAATAGCTCTAAATCTAAAACGATAAATTTGACTTTTTAAAACTGCCTGAGATTTCCATACTCTGTTTTCTTTTGTCAGTTAGGTCTTTGCTTATCCATGGAACGGAGAAAACTTCAATAACATCTCTTTCCTCAGTAACAAAAACAACAGTTTCGTATTATCTCCACTAAACAAAGTCCCCATCAACGGCCGAGCAGAAAAGACTGCTACTCAGGAGTAATCTGGAGCTCAACTTGGATTCAAATTCCAGCGTACAGGCTGATCGCATGGATATGTTCGTGGCTTTCCACATGTATAACATTTATACCAAACAGTTATCTTTAGAAAGTCCTCAAACAGGAAATCGTTTCCCTCAGAAAGATAGTCCTCGTAGGCTTTGCCTTAATTAATTAATTTAACTCGCGACCTAAACCTTTTGTAGAAATGCTTCATGTTAGCATAACTAGCTCATATCACACTTATATATATAGAAAGGTGACTGCACTTAAATATTCAAAAACAATGAATAAAATGGTCAAATTTTGCTATTAATATTAGATGAGTACACTGGTGTTAGTTGCATCTCTCGTGACCTTAACAGCAAAATAGCGCGTGACGATTAGAACAGCGATTCCAAATGGCCTCCAGCCGCATGATACATTATAAAATATAACGTAAGTAGTATTAATTTTACAAAATGTCAAGCTTGACATTTAGCTGTTGTTAGCAAAGTAATAATAATATTACAACAGTGTAGCCGTGGTAATCTCGAGAACATTCACAAACATTTCTTCCGAAGCGAAAACTCTCGTGCACAAGCAGGTTAAATAATCCGTTATGTAATTCCATCACCGTCTCATTATCGGTAAATTCAATCTCCTTCTGAAAACCATCACCGCATTTTATTGGTTTAATTATCATTATTATTACCGTCATAATTAATAGGACGGCAATTTCATTTCGCAAAAGTCACGAATTGCTGCTCGTGATCAAAAAATACACGCGCGCCAAAATCTCTTCATTCAGAACCTTACGACATAAAGAAAAAAAAACAATTTATAAAAAAACTGACAACGCCTTTACAAATCTCCCAATGCTGTAAACCGTTACAGTCTAGATACACAGAAGAGGGCGATTGTAAAACCGGCGTCTTGTCCGAGGTCCGCTGAGTTTGCTTTATCATTTTACTTTTTACAGAGCAAGAATATTTTTTTCTCTCTTCTCTCTGCGTTACCCACTAGAGTTTTCCCAAGAACAGGTTTTTGATTCTTAGCAAGGTGGGAGGAGCTACAGGTGAGTAATTTTTTTATTTCTTTTTTATTTTCGTTTCGGTTTCGTGAATCGTTTCGAATTCGTTATTTAAAATGGTAGCGTTTAGCGACGAGTACTCAGTTGGGGATCAGATCTGAGAGAGCGATAGTCACTGGATTTTTAAAAACGGTTTAGGGATTATTTGCAGTGTTCTCATACATTTTTCCGGAAATCCTTCTATATCTGCTGTCCAACATTTAAAGCTATGTTCTCACAACACTTCTTATGGGTATGTATTTTTATTACAGTAATTTAAAGGAAACGAAATTGGTCTTCAGTGTTGAAAAGAAACGAAAGTTAATTCCTGATATACATTTTATTTCTATGTTAGTAAATAGGCCCGCTAAACATTCAAAAATAAACTATTAAACTTGTGTTCTAGCTCTGGATTAAAAGTCTGATGTGCATTGAATCAATGTGGAAATAATACATCGGATTTCTTTTAACCCGTGGTTCAAAGGAGAGGAAATAATTACAAATTCTATTAGAGACTTGGTATGAAAATCATCCGTAGCATAAATTGCAAGGATTTATGTTAACTAACCCATTCTTATTTCATCTTCGCTTTTCTTTAGTTGTCCATTTTAATTCAGTTTTTTCAGAAGATGTAATCTTAATACGCGTTTAATGAAGAGAAATGGTTGAAAGAGAAATTCATAGTAGGGTTATATACCCTGCTCTAAAGTTCTCTAATGCGTACACATCAAGCGTCCCATGTGCCTGTTCAGGTCTGTTTGCTTAAACAAAAAGATTCACTGAGCTTTTATATTTAGAACCAGAGCTATGAGAAACGTAAAAGGATTTAACCAAAGCAGCCCACACCTTTCACTGTTACCGAGAACTTTTAATTACTATTAATGTGTAAAGCTTTATATGCATATATTCTGAATTGCTGACATTCATGTTGTACTTTTTGTAAGTTTTCAGCCATGAACGTTGCAAGAAATGTTTGGTTTGCAATTTTAGTTTTGGTGATTCTGCATGTCCTGAAGTTGCACTTTAATTCAATTTATTTTGGTTTGCATACATTTAGCTACTTTAGATAGCTATTAGGGCTAATTCACGATGTAAAAATTGATTAGAACTTTATAATATGATAAGAATAACGTCACGTAATCCTAGCTATAAGGAAGAAGAAACAGTTTTGAGCTTAAACGACTAAAATATTTCGACAGTTTAAGTAATATTATTCAATAATTTACTGTAAAGTATATACTTTCCTCTCTGATAATACTCTTTGCCATCCACTCAGTTAGTCGGAATTCGGCATACGTTTAAACATATAATTCGTGGTATTTCACGAACTGCTTTAAAAGGAAAACCCTGTAGCTTTGAGCGTGCAAAGAATGTGCACAGAATAAAATATTTAGTAAAAATTAAAGTATTTCTCATAATTAAAGTACAACTTCCTTATTAGCAAATATATGCATGTCCATTTCTTTGTATAAAATTCAACAAGTAAAGAGGAAAATTTTGCGGTATTATGTTAAATCATTTCAACCTCATGGTGACAAGTTGGATAAGTAATTCATAAAAAAAAGCTCGCGAAGAATAATTCCCTTTTGCGGAATACTTTTGTAGATGCACTTTGTCAGAGAAACCTGCGCCTATTTATTTTAAACGCAGCAAAAAGCATGAATATGCTATGGAGCCAACTTGTTGAGATACCAGGAATAGAGAACGAAATGACCATAAATAGCGAACAGAATACGGAATAGCAGCAGAATTCTTTAATCAGTCCTTTAATCATTCTCTTTGCGACAGACAAAAACTGGTGAACTGTAAGTTCATCTCTATTGAAATATTAGCAGAACCGAAGCAGCATTCTCATTTCTTGTATCACATTCTTAACCAGCTCTAGTTTGAATAATATTTTCACCCTAATACTTCCACATAATCATTTTGTACCTAAGTGTTTCATATTTAAACACTTCAAACTGAAAATAAAAGCATGTCAGACTATGTTGTCAATTTTAATAAGGAGATTATACTTTAAGTTAGAGCTTATATATTCACATTTTAAAACAATCTTTAGTGGCAAACCATATGAAGCCAGAAAAATGATCTGTCGAAAATAATAATTTAATAATAACATAAAATTTCATAAAAACGCGCAAAGATATGCAAAATTATTATTTTTAGCACACATTACTCTCTTGCGCAAAAGGAGATTGTAGCTGTAATCAAGATATTTAATTGCTTTTTGTTTTCACATTTTATAAAAACTATATGAAAAGGTTTAGTTCGCAAAATTCGAAAATTGTTCGCAAAATTGTAATAATATCTAGATTTTAAGCTGTTTTTAATTTAACTTTAAAAATGTGACATGTAAATCTCTCTCATAATTTGATATAATTCATGTTTCAAATTATTTTCAAACTTTTCCATGCCATCAAAGGTATGAAGCATAGATCTTGTAAGAAAAAAATCTGTGAACCAAAAGTAACCAATATATACAGGAAAACTCACAGCGGAATACAGAATCCTTCTCTAAACATAAAGTTAAATTGATTTTAATAAGGCACGTGAAAATTATCGAGTCCAAAAATTTTCTGTTAACGACGTTCTAAAGACATACAGCTCCTAAGGAGTCATGTGACTTTTGGCCAAAGGAATATTAACACCAGTTATAATAATTTTTTCGGATAACAAAATATGTAAAATCAGGTTCAAAAAGCTAAAACTTTTCATAAATTGAAACGCTATATTAAATACTAAACGTTTTTTGAGTGAATTCTTATATTAGATGTATGAGTGTTCTTTACTTGCTTTAGCTACTGGTTTTGGGCGGAAAAGATTAGTTCTTAATTATTGTTTTAAAAATGCCACTCATAATATGTTTCATACTCAAATAAAAGTGCCGTGAGCTTTTTGATAGTATTTTGATGTCTTGCACCGAATTTTATCGCCTCTTCAATATGAAATGTGACAACATTGTTAAGATAAGAATTAACCATTTTTGCTTATAAAGAAACTAAGAAACATTTATATGCTCAGCAGAACTTACTTAACTTATTAACAAATTATTAAACTGATTAAAATTTATTTATATATTTCAGTAAAATTTCACAATAAAATCATTTAATTTTATAATAGTTTTCCATGTATTTTGTTTTGCGATTTTTAATCGTGTTAATATACAGCTTGGTTAATGAAATACTGAAAAACATACCGCATGCCTATATAATGAATATGCTTTTGTTACCCTTCCCGTTTTGGACAGCTTCAGTTCGCTATTTCGCAGTTTTTCATCACGCTGTTTCATACAGCATTTTTGCTTGCTGTTTTGTATTATTATTTGAGTGAAGCGAATTTAAGTTGGCAGTCTTTTTTTCAGATTTTTGATGAGTTCTCGACAATTTTATTTATATAGTTCATTCAGGCACTGCTTTGCTTCTGAGGTACTGAAAACCTGAAAATTTTAAGATGACGAATTCAGCAGGGCTTTTAAATATTTAAGCTGTTTTGAAGATTGTAAAATAATGTTTTATATACCATGAAATCTAAATGAGTTTATTGCTCTATCACATAATGTTTCATATAAAGAAAACTGTAGATTAATCTGTTGTTTTTTTCCCAATTTATTAAAATTATTTTAATTTTCAGAAAATAGCTATGCTTTTAAAGTTATTTAAAAGATCATAATGTAATGACATCTAGAAAAAAATCATAAATCAATCCACTGAGTTGTGTTTTTGAGACACTTAAAAATTATAAATTACAAGAATCAGTCATCACTCATCTGTAGAACTTCAAGAGAATTTTGGCTTCGTTAAAAGTCATAAGATAAGGTTCCACGTATTGCCTTATTACTGATGCATCGTAGAAAAGTTTAAATATCCTAACGTTTCTTATTTGAAAGGGATGTCAGTTTCAAATCATGTATGAAGAAAGTATTTTAGTTTAGGCAAACGTTTTGACGACAGCAAAAGAGGTATACAAGCTAAACAGGATTGAATAAATGCTCAGTTACCAGCAGCTTTAATTACTAAAATTAAACATATCTTCTTTTGTACCTTTTAACTAAAAATAATTTAAATTTGCGGAAAATTCATTAGAAAGAAACTTTAATGACAGCTCCGTAAATAGGAATTTTGTAGCGAGGATAATGTTTTCACAACATATAAAATGAATAAGTGTTTAAATGTATATTTTATCTTTCATATAAAATCTTCTCTGTCTTCTTATGTATTTCCTACGCAATTAGGGTTAGTGGAACCTTGAAGATTTTAATTCAGATTTCCCGCTAATTAGAATAACATAAAATTTTAACAATCATGAAAAGCTCAAAATTGTGTCTGTTGCTCAAAACAAAACGTGCAAATATTCCTCTAAGTTTCACTATGCTTCTCAGTGTCGGTAGATCGTGATCATACCTCTATTAACGGTAGAAATGAAGAATATGAAAATAACAATTTTTATTTCCGTATTACTGAACTAGAAGATGAAATCTATAGATAGATAAAATTAGTTATTAATATGCATTTAATCATATAATATTGTTTGCCCCGAATTTAGTTACGCTTCAAAAACTGGAACAATCTGCTCGACTTTATAGCCGGTTGTTGAATGAAATAAGTGAGTTTCTATAAAAAAAGTTTGAATTTTTTTTACATCAGTAATTAAAACAATGCAAAAACTGTTACTGAAAATTATTATTTAACTTTTTGTTAAAATTCGAATACCATTTCAAGCAGGCTTTCCTCTACTTTGATTCTACAAATGTTTAGAATGGCTTCAGTTTTAATGCAGTTCATGTATATAAATAAGTTTCTCCATAAAATCTTTCATAGTTAAAATGCGTATATCCACATTTCGATTAAAAATCAGTCTTGTTCTCTGCCTTTGATTAGCACCATCTTTATTGTAGTCTATATTACACTACGTTACTTAACATGTCGTTTATCATTCAAGCCGCTTGGTAAGCATTGTCTTGTGTGAAACTTCAACTTTAATTTATTTTCGTTATACGTTGGCAAATAACTAGTTTTTATAATTTTTGCATTTAACGTTACATAAGATTTTAAATTTTTCTATCAAATTATAACTATATCCGTAGTTGTACAGACAGCTATCAGATTATAACTTAAATTACTTAGCATACGGGTCGATTTAAAACAATAAACATATAAGGTCACCCACCTTTCTCTCTCCTTTCTGCATGCCTTCGTGGTGTAATGGTTAGCACACTCGGCGAGTATTCTAGAGATCCAGGTTCGAATCCCGGCTTGGGCATTGCTCATTTTTTACATCCCCAGCTTTAAAATATCTCAATGACTCTAAAAACACACTACTTAATTAATTAAATCTTTGTTTTTTAATAATAACATATACTTGATATAAGTTAAAATATATTTAAGTAACAATGTTCGATAGCTAATTACAATTATATGACACGTTGTTTAAATAAATAAAAGAAGATGTTTTGATTCTAAAGAATTGTTTGGATTAATTTACAGAATCGTTTGGTTTATTTTTTAAGCAAAATGACATAAGTTATTAAAATTTCAAGCTCTAAGTGCATTTTTACAAGCAGTTTCATTTCTACTTAGTTTCAGGTAACCAACCACACGTAGAAATTAAATAGCTCCATCAACAAACTACACATCGCAGAATAGTCTGAAATATTACGAGATATTCCACTTCCCATTTTCCTTCAATTTCACTAGTGCTTAAAAGCCTCAGAAATTCCCTCGGGATTTCAGACTTAACTGTGCAATTATATTAAAGCTTTTAAGTTATTAGCAGACACTTAATAAGTTACCAAGTTAACACTGTACAGAGCTAAGCATATGAAGGTGATGTTATTCAGCACGTTGTCAGCACTTGGAAAAGGCTAACGTATACATTTTACAATAGTCCTTTTTGAGCGACAAAATTTATATTTGTTAAGCCAATAACACGGACATTGCTCAGTTTATGCCTGATAAAACAAAAAGACTTAGGACTTTCCAAGAGTATTAAATATTAATTGAAGAATAATTCGTTCCGCAAATTTCAGATTACAGCGAACCGAAATAAGTGAAGTCTTTTCAAAAAATCACTATTCTTGAATTTCATAACAGAAAACTCTCTGCCTCCTCAAATAGGTAAATGCATGCGTTTATCTTAATATGTATCTAGGTGAAAACGTGTTAGAATACTCAGGGGTCTAGATCAGTGGTCTTCAAACTGTGTTCCGAGGAACTCTAGGGTTCCACGCCTCAAACACCAGGGTTTCACAACTCAAAAATTCGGAAAGAAAATTATATTGTACTCGCACTAGTTGACTACTGTTTATTAACTAAAAAATATAAAGACACAATTATAAATTAGTTTTAAAACTGAATATATGCTCATCATATGCCAAAGAGAATGACTAGCAATATGTTGCGAAACTAAATAATTTTCTAATGTAAAAGGAATTGAATTTAGACGACAGTGTTAAAATTATACAATGGAGAATTTTTTTTAATTGAAGAAAACTATAAAGGAGTATTCCTCTGAAGAAAAACTAAGCATGACTGGATAAAAAAATCCCTTCGAGTATACTATAAGTCAGAAGACTTATCAGTAAAGGAAAGAAAACAATTTATCGACATATCAACAGATTCGATGTTAAAATCAAATTTAACAAGAACATATCCTTAATGTTTTGGTTGTAATTTCATGCAGTAAATGCTATTAATAAGTCAATTACATTAATTTTATGATAAAATATTTTAATAAAAAATACAATACTTATCTTTAATTGTCTTTACATAAAGTGTAACTTATATGTTTAGCATAATATATATTAAATATTATTTTTAAATATATTTCTGCAAGGGCGGGAGGGAGTTTCTTGTATAAAACCTTATAGTTTTAAAAGTTCCATGAGTCGACAAAGTTTGAAGACAACTGATCTAGATGCTTTCTCAAACAGTTGTGTCCATATTCAAAAACATGCATCATCATTCTAAACCTATATATATATGCTTTCTGGTACTGTGAGTGTTTGGGCTAGGATATAATCTTTTTTTCATAACTAGCATACATTTATATGTTAATTGTAGACAGAGGTAAAGAAAGGAAAACATCATGTATTTCTATGTAGAGTAGACGCCGCTTAATATGACTACATTTGTTCACGGCTTTAACCGGATGATAATACTAAACGACAAAGAAAATATCCTTCAAAATAACAATGAAATTTAACTATTTTAATATCAATATTACAAGAAACATAAATAAATAGTTTCACAAAATTTATTATATTTTATTTATGATCTGCTCATAATGCCTTTGACGCAATACTTACGAGTTGTTCATAACACGTCTGGAAATTACTTGACTAATACAATATCCCTAATCTTAATACTGAGAAAGAATCACTCATTCACTGGATCAGAATATGCAGATATAAAGTTTAAAATTAAAAGCAACCTTTCCTTGGCTTAGATGTTTTCGAGGAATATTTTTAAAGTAGTTAAGGGAAAAAACTCATATTTTTTTTAGGGGAGGGAGGTGAGCTTCTGAACAAAGCGGCATATGTCTGATCATCCTCAATATAACCTATGAGTTATTCAAAATCTAATAATTTCAAATAGTTGAGTAAAATCACAAACAAGTTGTTTGGCAGCATAATCCCTTATTAAACAACATTTTCCTGATGCTTGGCAGACTTATAATTTATTTTGATCTCGTTTGGCGAGTTAATCTCTCATTTGGCTACAGTACTTCAATAAAAAAAATCATTCGATAATACTTCATCAAAATTAACCGGCTTGTTGATCACATTAGGCGATGCATTTCCCATGTTTTCACATACAAACAGGTGGAATTTCGGCAGTTTCTTAACGATATCCAAATCATAGCATTAACCGCGACCACATTAAGCAGACTCTGTTGCAATTTTTACTGTATATGAGAAGGAATTATATATATATATAATTTCTTCCTTTAATTCATTACGTTATTCTTGATTAAAGAAGAGAAAATATTCAATGGTAACTAAATAAAATTTCGCTACAACAATGTCCCTATACACTTCTTTAAAACAACTGTAAGAAGAGCATTCTTGATTTAAACTTGATACCCCTATTATAAACGTGTCAGGTTGTTTTGGAAGAATGCCAAATAGGTTTGCTCTATCTGTGTTTGAACCAATAATATTACCGGATCTGAAGAACACCTAGTCCTAATCTATGCCACAAAATATTCTGTAATTAACAGAATACTTACCCTAAGTTCATTCGCAGAGTTTATAACAATAGAGATTACAAAGCAACTTTTAAATGGCTCTTTTCATCAAGTTGCTATTTTCATTATATTGTAGCTGTTATTTCAATTTTAATAATTATTAATTACTAATATCATTCAGTTTCTATAAACAATTTACTGGTGTTATTTTTTATTCAAACCTGGACACGAAAGGCACGTAAAGATCTTATGAATAATCATAGATGGGAGCATTTACACTTGTGGTTGATCATAGACTTTTAATATTAATAGCAATAGATTTTTACTCCTACGACATACTTTTTGATACCTCCTGAAAAGGAATCCGAGTGCCTTGTAATCCCTTTTCTCCTTCCTTTAAGTTCTCAGATGCTTTTTAGTACAAACAGATTTTGCGTACCTTTATATACTACAATCACAAACATCCATATTTACACGGTATTTGAACCCGACTCTTTAGACATTGGGAGCAACCTTTACTCATCACTGTACTAATCAATAGATAAATAGTAAGCAGGTTATGAAGTTAGATAAATAGTAAGCAATAGACAGTAAGTAGGTTAAACAAATCGGCATAGAACTCTAGCCTTAAAGAATCTAGAAATCTATATCAATTTATATGAAATTTTATGTTTAAAGTTTACTTTTAAAAAAGCAGACTCGTTCTTAAAACTGCTTGAATAAATATCACAGTATCTTACTACTTTAAATCTCAAACAAAAAGAAAAGTTAGAAAGCATTCTCTTGTTTATGCAAGAAAATATCCTTTTTTAATGTATCATTACATTTCAGGACTGCTTTTCAATTCTGAAATATTTGAAATCCAGACAACGCATGACAAGGAAATAAATAAAGTGATTAACTTTCAAGAAAGTTTTGAAAATATATCGAAAACTTTTACGAAAGATGCTTAAGACTGAGTTTCAGAGATTTTGAATTCGTCTCATGCATTTTATAATTCACTTTATGATGATTTCCAAAACTGATTTCATATTCAAGTATGTTCGCGAATGAATTTATTCTCAAACTTTATTAAATATTTTAGTAAACGATCTTCTTCGGATAAATAGAAAGACCTCATAAATTCAGTTTTACTGATTTTGATACCCATCTTTTTCGTTCTAAAAGCTGTGTGAGTTGGGAATGGAACCAAAATGTCCCTATAAAAAATTTAAATTCATAGCTATAATTTACTTAGTAAACCTTATTTGGTACACCTAATATTTGAGATTTATTTTCTAATTCTTCAAATGAGTGAAAATGGGAAAACTAAAATCAAATCAAATCAAATAATCTGATGAAGTTGGGCACTTTTTTAACTTTTCTAATTTGTCAGTTTTTAAATTTTTATATATTTTTATAACTTTTTTTTACGTTTAAGCTTTGAAATTTGTTTTTCTTTTGGTCTTATACATCATTATTAATAGTTTTAACAGTTTCTAATTTATTCTGTACATGTAAAGACTGTATATGTAAATGCTGTTATTATTCGAAATAACCAGACACTTGCAACTTTATACATTCATCGGGAATGGCCAATACCCGTTGGTCCTTTAATCGTCTTATTTAGCCGATCACCTTTGTCCAGGGTGGGCATCAGGGGGTGATCAAACTACACCCGTGAGAAGAGAGAAGTTTCGTCCGAGTTTAGAAAAAGAACGCCTCAATACTTTAAGTAGCATCTGATGTCGCACAGACATTATACACCTAGGGAAATCTAAATCTTCTCTCCTATTCCAGCCCGAATCTAATTATACTGCAACTAGCATCACTAACCACTACAAAGAGTTTTACTACAATAAAAGAAATCTAAATACTTTAAATACTAACCTAAAATACTTACTAAAAAATTTATTTTAATAATTCCTAGTTATTGTTAGCATAACAACACTATAACAACTGGAAGACAGCAAGATTTGTTCATATTTATTACAGATTATTAAAGAGTTCATATTTATTTCTAAGTTGCAGATACACTTTTCCTGCTTTTATAATAAAAGCATTTCTTTAAAATGGTTCAGTTCATCAGTATTCAATATTTGTTGTTCCTGTTCACTTAATGTAAAATGTATAGTAATATATACAGTAATTACAGAATGTAAAAATGAAGAGTGAAAATGATTTCAGATTTCTAAAGTTCTGTCGTTCTGACATTAAATAATTTAACACATACAAAATGAATTACAGCTCTGTTGTATGTAGCACTCAAAATTTCAATAAATGCTTTTTGATTTCAAAAAGAAATAAGTGCAATGATACCCTTAGAAATTTGCACAGATATATACCTTAAAGTAACTGAAACAGATTACTACAAAACATTTCATCATCATTTCACAAACATCGTCTTCATTCATTCCATCATCAACACTATTTCATCTATATGAACCGTTCCGCCGTCTTGATGCTCGAGAATTTCTCTCAAGATCGGATAAAAAGAGCTATTTTAGGCTACTATTATCTGATTAATGAATAGCACAGAATACCTTTTGTTTTGCATTTTAAATGTTTTTAGGAAAAGGGGATACAGAAAATTCCATAATTATGTTAAATGTAGTGCGAAAAATTCATCATTACGTATATATACATCATACTATATCTACTATCATACATACATCACACTGGGCATCCTATGATACTTGAACAGAGCGGTTTAAACTAATAAACTTTAAAAAAATTTTAAAAATTGTTAAACTTTAGAAAAATAGTATTTGCAACTGGTAATTTAGAAACAGTTATTATTAACTGAGTGCTTGCAAGTGAAGTGGATGCATTAATTCGTGAAGATCATCCACCTACAATAAAAAAAGTCAAAGAATTTTTTTATATTTCGCTTGAAAGTTCCGAAGCTATCTTTAGACAACTGCTTTGAAGCGCATAAATGTAAAGTAATTGCTTGACAGCTGCCATCAAAACACTTAAATTGTTTACGCGCCGGTTTAAAGCTGAAACTGACAACCCCTTTCCCCGAAGAAATTAAAAAATGAAAATGAATACAAAGTTATGGTCAACATATCCTTTCATAACGAAGGAATAATAACTCAGAATGCCATACTGCTATCCGAAGAAAACTCGTGTATTTTCACAAAATCAAACTTCATTATGATTAAGATGCTCCGCATGTGGCGCTCTGTATGTGCGCTCTACATCAAATGAGAAATAGCAATTCACTCCTTTTAGTTTGAGTGTCATTTGTACAGGCATTAGGGTTTTATTTTTATTTTTAAGCAAGAGATGTGAAACATGTGCAGTACCCCAGTTGGAATTCGGACTCCGAACCTCCAAAATACTCGTCGAATATGCTTCCAGTTGCACCACGAAGGCATGTGGAAGGAAAGGAGAAAATACTTTTTATAACTCATATTTCTTTTCGAAAAACATTGAACTAGTTCTGAAGATGGAAGAAAGAAGATGGGTTCCAGCCCGATGAAACGTGACGTGGGCATTTTTGATATGAGCAAATGCAAATTCTCAAACAAAGTTAATTTGAGAATTATCAAATTTCAGTTTAGTAATCAGTTTCTTGAAAACTTCAAGCAAGTATTTCTAGAATTTCTGCCTGTTTTTATGTTTAACTCATCTTTTATGTGTCCGTGATAAAAACCGTCAGCTTTAAATAATAAATGAAAATCGATCAGTTTTAAACTCACATAAGCCTTAGCTACATTTAACATATCGTCAAATGTTTAAATCAAATAGTTTACCTTGATTAATAAAATTTACTTTGAAGAGAATCTATTCACTTAAAATAAAACCTTTATTTCAAATAAGATAGCTTTCTTTACTTTTTTTTAATCTTCAGGATCCATTAAAAATGGCATAGTAACTCAAATAAACACTGTTTGTCTCTCCATTTTCCATTCACTTCAGGTTAGTTTGTGCTGTTCATTAGCACTGACTTAATACTGAGGTTGGAAAATTTTGTTGAATTAGATTAGAAATCAAATTGAGTTTTTGACGCCTTTCCTTGTCTTAAACATTTCAAACTAATCATTTTCTGTTTCAATAATATGTGTTTTAAAACTCATCATGCTATGCATTGTTTATACTGCATTCTTTGAAGCATTTTATATTTAGGTTAAATGTTTTATGTAATATATGCAATAATCGTTTATTTAATATGCATTTTCATGTCATTAGCACATATATTTAAACCATTTATAAGTCATATCTTTAAATGTACTAGCGAACAATTACCCTATGAATTTAAGCAGCACTTTTTGTTAAAATTCTTAAGATATAAAATTAGGATAAGGCTTAAATTCAAACTGGATTTTTTTAACATGTTACTTTTCTATAAAATAAGCTGCTTATTATATTTGTGTTAGTATGTTTAACAATATAAACGTCTATTTTCCAATATTAAAATCCTAATGCGCTATTCGAGAGTAGCTATTTTTATTATTTTTCCAATTTTGTAATTTCAAAGTCCTATTTCGGCTCAAGTTAGAGACGGATTTAATGAGAAGTAATATGGTACATTTTTTCATTTCAGTTTAATCTCGCATCAATATCAGAACGACATAAGCAGTTACAAATATATATACAGTGAAATGTTAAATATATTGTCCTAAAGATTTTCTATAATTATTATTGCAGAAGCTCAGTATAAGCAGCGATTTAAGGCAAATTTCGAAAATGAATATAATTCGTGAATAAAGATTCATGAACCTCATTAAATTTCAAATGGTTACATTAAAATTAAATTTTCAATTAAAAAAATTAATTAAATTTTCATTTGAAAGAAATAACTATGTTAATATGTTAAATGCCGGCCTCTAGGGACCGCTTTAGACCAAGTAATATACGTTTGGCGTTTAATACGCTAATATTCAATTTCCGATAGGAAGAATGAATTTCATTTTCAAAAGAAATGGTATTTCTATTGAAAATGGAATACAGTTTCACATAAAGCTCTTAAAATGGGATAGATTAGAAATTCCAAATAATGCAGTGGTAAAATTAAGAATGTATGCGAAGTATTCTACGATTTTGAACTAATTTGACTTATTTACTGTCGCTATTACATTAAAAAGATTAAATAAAATCAAGAATGAAAAGCCATTAAATTCAAACTCTCACCATGAACTTAATCTTTTACGATTGAGTTTCATTGTTTTAATGGAAAAAACATTTCAAATAATTTAAATTTTAATGGGAATTAAAAAAGGAACAGTAATCTGAAACATTTAAGTTTTTTTCGTGCTGTCCTAAATGTAAAAATTTGATAGCCTGGAATAATGTAAAATTACGTATTTTATTGCTTTCATAACTTTCTTTGGAGCAAACAAAATCTAATATGCAATATTTCATTCCCTTTTTTGTGCTTTTACTTGTATTATGCAATCATATTCAATCTTTGCGTAACAAGTGCAGTTAAAAAGGTTATTTTAAATATTAGTCTGGGGCTCATAATGTGTAATCCGTAATGCTTGCTTCAGAAATAATGGGATAAATGTCATTTAGTTGCGGCAAGTACTTAAGCAATTTTCTTGTAACAAAGAGGAAAAACACAATTAAAGGACTATTTTTCCGTGTTTTTTACTCTCGGCAACGAAAACATGATATCATGTAAACAAGAATAGGAGAAAATGGGGAAATAGAAAGGAAGAACTGAGGAAAAATCAGCAAATTAACGTATTAAATTAGATACGATACTTTTTTAAAAATATCTATAGAATCCACTTATTGTTGTTTAACGCATTTTCTAGGTTACCAAACGAAAGTAGAGTATATGTTGCAATAAAAACTTTCTACTTTCTTTCGAAAAGAAAAAAAAAATTGCTCTATTCTAGTTTCTTTCTCAAATAGTACCTTTCTAATTTCGGAAATTATTATGAAACTATCTTCCCTTTTCAACTCCTTATTCCTTGTAGTACGTTTCATTTCCTCACGCAAGTAGTAAAACGCTTTTTAAAAGAAAAAAATAATAGCTGTAATGCATATACTTAGAATATTGATTGGCAATTTCCAGAATTGAAAAATTGTACACTTCCCACAGATTTAAAATACTTCCTAAAATTAATTTTAAGAAACTATTTACTTTACTTGTTTATATATAATACGTTCATAGTATTTTGTTGTTTCCTTAACTAAACTTTAAATTTAACATAATTTTTAAAAAACTCCCATCGATTCTATTTTTAAAAAGATTATATTTAAAGATACACTAAATGTAAATATTTTCGCATTATAAGGATGCCATCTATTTTTCATTCAGTAAACGTTGTGGCATTGATTACGTACACTCTGTATACCATATATACATGTACATGTACATAGATAAGATGAACACAAACGTATGTCTGTGGGAGGCAAGACATAAATACATATACATATATGACAGAGAGACGGGCGACTATATAAAGTGCTATAAGCAGCATTATTCTAATCGAAATAGAAATACGTCAATACAAAGTGTAACCTTAATAAAAATGCAACCTTAAATTGACATAGATTTAAACAAATCTCTATCCTAAGTAACCCATACCTCATAAAAAAAACCTATTTTGGTTTCCTACCGAAGAAGAACTTATGTTATTCATGCTCGAAATCGACAAAATTTTGCTTAAAAATCTACGGAGCTAAAGATGTCTTCCTGTTTATTTTGGCAATAATATTTGCTCTCTAACTATCAAAAGAACATTAACAATTGAATACGTCTTTGTTGCTTAATAATAAAAAGTTCATCTTTAGAGTAAAATGTACAGTCTACAGTCTCGTCCAAAACAAGAGTAGTTCTACCGGTTTCTAAAGCTGAAGTTAACTTAGAATAAATTTCAACGTTGCTGGTTAATACTGCAGTTCCAAGTACCCATTTAAGAATTACTAACATTTCCTGTTCATAGTGTTTGTTTTCCGGTTTGATAACTGTATATTTTTTCTGCCTAAAAAATAAGCGTAATCTTAATAAAATTGCAACCTTAAACTGGCGTAGATTTAACTAGCACTTTTGTCATTTTGAATTTCTACATAAAGCTAATAAAAGATTCTTGAAATTTTCTCAGTTAATTTTGAATTCGAACTTAAAATGAAACTGGTAATCATTTACCTGGTAATCATTATCAATTTACTTTTTTAATTTACCAGTTTAAAATCAAAAAAGAACTTAAATACTAAAGTTCTATACTGTATTTCATGCAAAAGACCTGTCAGCTCGACTCCTAGAAAAACTTTATCTGCACTTTCTAAATATCGTGAGAAAATGTTTCTTATTTTTTAATAACGTAAACTCTAACAGACTTCTAATATCGAGCCTATAGTTCTTTTGAATCTTACAAATCTTTATTTCGAGAGCATGGTGTCTTCAAAATAAAATAAAAACTTCTGAACCGTTTCATCCATTGTCATTGACCTTATTATAGATCACGAATTTCATCTGCAATCGAAAGTGAACACAGAACTGGCACAGAAAAAGAAATATATATACCAATAATTGATTTGCAATACGGTGGCGAAACAATGCCCAATGCATATTGAGAAACAAGCTTCCGTTTATGTTTTATGGTTTAAAACTTGAGTAAATGCTATTGTAATTCTTGCTTTTGCAGACTATGAGTCTTTCTCACGAAAGCGAATAGTTCATTTCATGAGAAAAGAAGTGAGTGTATATTATTTACCGGATGTATAATTTCACAAAGAATTAAGTCATTGGAAATGAAATAGCACATTGCAAAATAATTTGGAAATTCTGCAAAAAATGCACACCTATGTGAAATGCTTTTGCAATAGTTATAAATTTTAGTAATTTTGGGCCAAGTATTTTTATCAAATTACTCCGGCTATTTTTATTTAGCGTTTACTGAAAACACAACTCTTTATGGATCAGTTTAAAAATATGGTATTGTGCAAATGCGAAACATTACGAAATAATCTAATATAGTATATAAATTTTCGAAATTTTTTTAGAAGAGTATTTACATGGCACAACAATTTATAATTTAGGAAGACTAAAAAGTTTCAGGAACATATTTGGAATTAAAATTTCAAAACTTATATAAAAGTTATGAATTCATATCTTTTCCTGAATCCCCTTATACGGTCTGATGATTAACAGAGGCTGACTTCTAGCCCAAATTCCAGTTTTGTTCACTGTGATGAGCTATATAAATAAGTGATGAGCTCGACCATTCACGATGAATGCTTTAAATTGCAAATATCTAGCTACATGGTTTTTTAAAATAAATAAATCAATCAACTTTGAAGTTTTTCTAAAAAATTTTAATCTAAACATTTAATAATAACTGAAAACCAAATTAATGAAAATTGCTACGAAAAACGTTTCTAATCTCAGTGAAAAATAATTTCTTAGCAATATACGGAGGAATATTTTACTTAAAGATTAGTATAAAGAATTATAAATCTATTTCATTACAGATTATTAAAGCAGTAATTTTAGACTTTGAAAATCTAAAATTTTATGAGAAAGAAACGGCTTTGATATCATCGTAGAAAATTATTAAAGTTTATTCAAATTTTTTATTACATTTATTCACTGAAAATTTCGAATAGTAAGATTTGCTTCTTAAAATACTATACTTCTGTTATCATCTTTTAGTTTCATAACAGGTACGGATAATAATATATACTGAAATATTAATGTTTCAAAATTTAAATGAAATTTCTAAGGCTGTTTTAGAGCTTATTATGTTTAATTACCTTAAACTTACTTTTTGGAGTACATTAAGATAAAATTATCTATTCGTTTTTTTCTGAGTAAATGATATAAACAAAGAAATGCATATCTGTAACAGTACATGCATACATGAACATGCTTATATGCGGTTTTCGTTATGCTTAAATAAATCGAGTATTTTCAAATTACAAAAACATAGCTTCACAAAATCACTGTTTCGGTTTCTGACATAAGCAAATTTTTGTGGAGATAAAGTTATTGATTTAAATGAATAACTGTTTATTACAAATTATATTTTATATTTAAAAATAAATGTTGCACCCTATCATAAATTTAATTATAGATTTTTTTCCTTATTTTCTTATGAAATTTATTTCTGAACGCAATTTTTAAATGTTTCCTTCGTATTACAAATTTTTACCACATGGATGTTGTATAAAATCGCTGAAAATTGAAATTGTTACTTTCACGCATAATGTTCTTCCTAACAAAACAAAACCTGAAATACCTTTTAATAAATTTAATACAGCTCATAGAACATATAATTAAATTACGTGGATGAAAATAATCATTTTTGTTTCGAATTTCACAAAAGTATATTATTTTAAAATATTTAATTTTAAGAAAATTCTTGAAATCACTCGCGAACTTCCAGTTTAATTTACCTTTTACTTCAATAGATCAATTCTCGTTTCATTCTTTATTTATTGTTAAAGAGTAATTTTAGTATCTGAAAACACTTTTATTGTTAATACGAATTAAATATCACATCGCAATTTAATGGTACGGGGACTTGATAGTTATGAAATCTTAATGAAATCTTCTTTAAAAATGCAGTATCTAATTTTAAGATAATTTTTTGCATTTCCAGTTGGTATCTAATCAACCTATTAAATATAAATATTTTCCAAATGTTCGAAGGCGTTGTTTCTATGCAGAGTAAAATTTGCATAGCAAACAAATGATAGTATTTTTTCTCTGCCTTATTTAATAAAGATACAGATATTAATGTTCGTCATTTTTCATTCCAGGCACTTTTCCTTCTCCTTGTTGCAGCGGCCAGAGCGAAAGAGGAAGTAGTAGCTCTAGAAGCCGAAGAATACGAAGACGAAGTGGAGGAGCCGGACGTGAAGGAGGCTCTTCAGGCAGACGCATCCGTTTACGGTCCATATATTGGAGGTGGAAGTTATTCACATGGAGGGGTAGGAGGTTACTCAGGCCATGGTGGTGAAGGAGGTGGTGGAGGATATCACAAACACGGTGGTCACGTTTCTCATCACGATCACGGTCATGATGGAGGATTTAAAGGATACTCAGGATACGATGGGCACGGAGGTGAAATCGGGGAAAAGAAGCATGGTGTGCACGAGGAGCATGTGGATGTAGTGGATCACGGTGGTCATAAGAAATTTGTGGAAGACCATGGAGTCCACGGAGAGGGAGTAAAAAAAGGAGGAGAATCTTTCGCTAAAAAGCACGAAGAAGGAGGACATAAAGAGCATGCTGTGGGAGGAGCATATTTTGACAAGTACGGGAAAGATCATAAGGGGATTGTAAATGGCGGATCATATCAAGATGGCCTTGTTGAACAAGAGAAGCACGGGGGTAAGCAAACTAAATTAAACATTTGTCAACGTCTTGCATTCACTATTGATTAAAATATGCAAATTATATACTTTGTACACATAAAAATGAATATTACCTCTTTTCGAATAATGAAGGCAATTTTATTTTCACAACAGTGCGGAAGGGAATAAAAACATCAACAAAAAATATTTCTGCAATTTTTTCTAGTAAAAAATTGTCTTTTTTAGAGGAAATAGAATGCCATTTCGCTTATGCTTTGTATTATAGATAAATACCAAACTAAAAAGAGAAAGTTTTAAATTTCTGTTTGAATTGCTTCTCTCTAAGATATGCAAAGCATACGAATTTTACATTATATCAAATTAATGAAATAATATGAAGGCTGATCTCCATCTTTCATTTTGATAACCTGCCTTTAAAAATATTTATTTTATTCTTTTCCTCAAAAGGAATCATATCTCTTTGTTTAAGTTGCAAAGAAAGTAGAAATTTCAAACTTTTATGTTATCTACATTTGTTCTTTACGGCCGCTATGCAAATTCTGAAGTCATTAATAATAGAATTAATTAACAAATATAATTAGATTTTAAATGACCCATTTTGAAATCTAAGATCTAAATACTAAAATATTTCAAATATATTTACTGTCAGAAAAATATACTAAATAAATTCATAGTCAAACTAAACTATCATCCAGTTTTCAAATTCTCAATTTCAACTTTCAAAAATTTTTCGACCGAGTAAACAAAACTAAAGCGTAAGAGCAAGTGTTCTCTTCTTGGCGGTAGAGCGGGATTTTGAGTGTTTTCGTAGTTTTTCCGATTCAAATTATGTAATTTTAAAATCTACGTTTAATGCGCCGATGGAGAAGCACAATTTTTAAAACGTATCTGTAAAAATCATACATTTTTATAAAATGTAGGAATTCAGAACAATACATGTAAAAACAATCTGAACAGTTTCCATACAAATCTTTGAAAATTCCCTTAAGATATTGAAATTTGGATTATTTAATTTGAAAATTTGTTTTAATTATGTGAGAAGCAAGACTAAAGATTTTAAATATAATGTATTCATTTTAATTTTGTTCATCATTCCACAAAAAAACCTAAAAGAGCTAAAATTTAAATTATTTTTGAATATTTTTATGTATTCCCTTGCAAGAGAAATTTCATTAGTATTTCCGAAAGTACAAAATTAATATTACTATTACAAAGTAGCAAATTTACCTTACAATCTGAAATCACACGATTAGTCATTCGTCACTCAAAGACTGAAGGCACCTGCATCCTCTGAGAATGTAGCGCCCCACCTTAGAAACTCTATGCTAGACGCTGATATTCATTTTTGCATTAAGTTCTTTTAAACAAAGTTTCAATATCATCCTTATTTTGGGGCTTATATTAGTCCAGAACCGTTTGTTGACTCTTCTGTTCTAAAATATTTTTTTTCAATTTTTTTTCATTTTAGCATGACTTCTACAGCTGTGAAATTAGCATTGAATATCTTATCTTGTTTACAAGCCTATAATATTTCAGCATTTTAGTAGCTTGAAAATAAACTTTTATTCTGACTTGACGTCTACAGCGAAAATTTTCATCCTCTTTTAAGATTTGAAGCGGCAATTATTCCTAAACCAAAATGAGCAGTTGTCGCAGTATCATTACGCTATCACAGGCGATGTAATGCATAGCGTGACTGCGAATTATTTTCTGTTTGAAAAGCATCCCTCCCTTCAGGCAGATAGCCTCCATATACATTGTAATATTCCAATAACCACTCCAATAACAAACTGCAGGTATAAAAAGCAGCCAGCCTCCCCCCCCAATTATGCATTTTCTACGAAAAAATCCCATCCATGACGGATAATCCACAAATGCTTGACATAATATACATTACACACCAGAATGCTCCATTTTTATGCATTTTGCAACCCACTCTTCTATTTGTGCAGTTGAACAAATTTTGTACTAATAGTTCGGGATTTACAAATGACTATTAGAAACGCCAGCGTACGTATAGTTTTCCTTTTGATTGACAGTTGAGCGTTATGAATCTAATCATTTGAGATCTTTCCACTTTTAATACTCAGTTCATGTCATTAAAATAGTTAGTTATATTCAGACAGAAACAGTTTCCTAGACTTCTAATAACTCATCTGTTTGTACCATGGAAAGAGGAAATAATTACAAAACTAAAATTTAAAAATGACTTTAGTACTTATTATACTAAACACTAACCTTATTAAACTTTTATTCTATTTGCCCTATAAAATCAGGAAGTAACTGAAAATTTAGAAAATAATTTAATGTTAGGATTATTGATTTTTTCACAACCAACCATCACTTGAATTTGTAATAACTAATAGAACATATTTCATTCAAGTGTACATTCTTTTCCATCATAAAATATAGCCTTTTCACGAAATTCCATTTCATTTTAGGTCACGGACAAAAAGGTGGAAAAGTAGGGGGAGAGATCTTCAAAGACAAAGGCCATAAAAGCCGAGGATTCAAGAACGTATACCACAAGGAGGAGCATGGTGAACACAAAACATTCCATGACGACTTTCATGATAGTGACTACAAGAAGAAATATCAAGACCATCACGATTTCTATGATCACCACGGAGCCAAATTCCAGAAAGGCTTTGGTGGTAAAAATTATCATGATGAGAAGAAACATGGGGATGATTACCACAAATTCGGAAAATCGGGTCACGAACACCACGAAGGAGGTCATCACAATAAAGGAGGGGCCCACCACAGTGTCGTCGATGCCCAGAAAAAACATGGAGGAGCTCATCAGATCGCCCACCATGAAGCTGGACATCATAATAAAGGACACCTGGCTAAACATTCTGATGGTTATGGTGGAAACTTTGGTGGCGGTGGATATCATAAAAAGGTGTACGGAAACGACGCCAAGCATGTTAGAGATCATGATGTGGGACACGGTGCCGCATATGGCGGTGGACATGGTGGCCATGAAGGAGGGTATGGGGGCGTTAGAGGAGGAGGTCATCAAGGATATTACGTTCAACAACCCATACATTATCCGGTTCACCAACCAGTCTACTACGGCCACTACTAAAACGACATGATGGATTACGATTTCACGAACTTAATTTATATATTGCGGGTGTTTTATATGTAAATTATAAATATTCGGGAAACGGTTGTCAATGTGTGATACTCATCTAGTATGTTTAATAGAATTTTTATTGTTTTCACTTCGTACAAATTGTTATTTCATATGGATTATAAAACAAATGCAAAAATGTTTTATTTTTATTTGCATTATTTCAGTGAAAACAGATGATATTTTAAATAATGGCAAAAACCTAAATAAACATGTTGTACATCACAAGAACCATAAAACAATTAATTGCTTCAGCTTTAAACAAACAGTAGATATTTAAACACCTGAATGACAGTAATTGCATTATATTTTAAGTTGAATGGCTATCAGAATTTATAGTGAAAGGTGTAAAAGAAGAAAGTCACTAAAATCTGCTTTACAAATATGTATTTTCTCCTTAAAAAAAATCGTGCAACATAAACTTGTAGTATTTTCATTATAAAACGATAAATTCGAACATAACGTATTTCACAAAGTATTTGCAAAAATCTCTTAGAATATATTGCTTTGTATGAAGAACAAATTTCAAATGTATCTATGTACAAATGTTTTGCAAGATTAAAGAAAGTGTCAATGTGTGCGCAATTTATGCATTTTCCTTTATTATTTTTGCATTATTTATGTTAATACTATTTAGTTATATGCACATATATATGGTAAATGCATAATGTAATTCCTTGTTTTTTGAAACACGGAGCATTTTCTAGGGCATTCTGTAAATAATTTCTGGCTCCGAAATGAATTAAAGGTGCGCACATATTAAGACTAAGTTCAACAAAATTATTAAACATTATTTGCAAAATATAGAACTTAAACATTTTATGTATGAGTATTCTCTTTGTGTTTGCATATAATTATTTAATGTATTTTCGTATATTATTCTCATGTTTTCTATAAGCTGTTTTTGTAACAAAGACATTGCATGTATGAAACATCATTACATTTATTAAATGTATTTAATAAGATGCTTTATTTATTGTCTGTATATTTTAAAATTAACAGTTTCTTATTTAAATATGTAGAATTTCTTCAAACAAACATATTTCAGTATTACCAGAAAGAAATCATTTGAACAACCACTTGTAATGCTAAATTTTTACAGAATAACTCTCGTGAAGGCATTTCATAATGAAACTTTGCAAATAACTTAGTTTAATGCAACACAATTCCAAATATTTGAGCTACGTTTCAGAAACTAGTCCATATAATAATTTAATTTGGATCTTTCTGACGCTTCCTTCCTCTCGCTCTCTTCAAGTTAGAGCTAAATCTGTAACGATATTAGGATTTTTTTGAAGCAGGAGATGTGAAAAATGAGCAAGGCCTTCGCCGGGAATCGAACCACGGACATCTCGGTTGTGCGTGGAGTGCGCTGACCACTACACCCCAAATGCATGCGAAGAAGGCGGGAGAAATACCTTATATACTCCCCCTTTTTAAAGGGCGACTGGAGTTTTGGAGACTCAATCGCCAAATCCCGGTAGTGGAGAATCAGCATCTACCATCTTTAGTGTTTAAGTTCAGCGTAGAGTGTTCATCTACCAGTGTAGACTCATTAGCTTATTTCGGAGCAGGAAAGATGAAAAATGAACAAGGCCTTCGCCGAGAATCGAACCACGGACCTCTCGGTTACGCTTCGAGTGGGCTGACCACTACACCGCGAAGGCATGCGGAAAAGGCGGGAAAAATACCTTATAAATCTAGGACCATGAAACTGCATTTAGGGAAAAACATGATCTATTACACTCCTCTTTAACATCGCTACTGTCATCAGCGAGACTATCTTCACCAGATCTTTAACTGTCAGTAATTTCGGGTTATTATAAGACACGATTCATGTCTTACAAACTCATATAAATTAATTTAGTACTTTTTGAAGTACCAAATGGTAGGGGAAATTTTTTGCTTTACTGCAATTTCATAAAAAATTAATGCCAAATGGAATTTCTTCCCTTATTTAATAAAATAAAAATTTATTTCTTCAAGAAGAACCTGTTTACTGTATCTTTTACGCATGAGACTTGCGATAAACACATGGTTAACAGAAACAGATCGATTAAATACGTGTAAATCGAAAAGCATTTTCTTTTATAAAGAAGCATTTAATACAGTTTTTCAGAAAAAGTCTTTTAAGTTCCCAACGTTTTTCGTTTGTTTTCGAAAATTCAGCATAATGTAAGCGCTCTTGCCGACAATCAAGCAATATGGCTTATATAATCAAAACAAATTTTCTTATTGTTGTACAAAGTCCTTTAGAAGATGGTATAGATTCTGCTTT